>VDFB02017069.1:0-86029 GCA_007258455.2 Sequoia sempervirens
CTAGGTCATCCTTAGAATTTCAAAATTTGCAATTTTTTCGGAGCGCCAAATCTAGCCCGGGGCAATCGCAAAACAATTAAAAAACATATCAGAACTTTTCCAATGACCATGAAAATGCATATACATGTTGAGTTGTGATAGGAGATTATGCTCGTCAAATGGTTTGGTATGAAATTTTCGGAATTGCAAACTATAAATTTCCAAAGTTGCTTAACTCAGCATTTTCTGAAAATTACCACTGTCAAGCTCAATTATAACCCTCCATTTGCCTCTTTTGAAAAAATATCAAATGTGATCTTGAGAAGCTATAAATTTGGATATTAGCTCATTTAGGCATGGTGAATATGTGTGCAAGAGGGTTTTTCACCAACCATCTCCGTTCATGAAATATCAAACACCAAAGTTGACCGTGGTGTAGCTGTTCTAGAAATGCAGTTTCCAAACTGTGTAAAATTCATTTGGTTTTGGCTTTGCAAAAATATCAAATGATGCCTTGAAGACCTGAAAATTGGTATGGAGGTAGACTTTGGTGTAGAGAATTGAAGACACCAATCAGTCTATCATTATTATCATCCATTTGCTTAATATTCACCCTCAATTTTGACTATTTTAACATATTTCATTGTGCTGACAGCAGATTTTCTCAAAAACCCTTCAACTTGGCCTTCTAAAACTTTGTCAAAACAAATCGTATGAAGCTGAAAACTTGCAAAGATACTCCCATATGATAGATGAACATGTTTGCAAAGGGATTTCGCTTGAAATTGTACTAACTTCATTTTGTGATTTTTCAAAGTGAGCCACTTGAGCAGATTTTTCAACTGTACCCTTGAGTGTTAAAATTAACTTTTTTGAATATGGGGACTTAAAATTTGTATGAAATTGTAAGTCCCAACACTCGCTCCATGATGCACAATTGCTATGTATGAAGGATTTAATGACTGTGTTAGCTCCAATCAGGTTTGTTACACTTTTGTATTAGGTTTTATATACAGTTTTTTAAGTCTAAAAATGATGTAGATTTCATTGCTTCAATGTTCTGTATGAATTTAATTGAAATAAAAGTTTTTTATTGTAGTTTTTGTTATGTTTTATTTCCTATGCACTCTTATGAAAAATGCAAAAACACATGAAACAACAAGCATTAGAAACAACAAAACAAAACTATCAGTAAATAGAGAAATTTAAAAAACAATCACGGGTAACCATTATAGTGATATTATTGTAATATATGCACCTGATTTTTTTTTTAAAAATCATTGATTGCTGATTGTAATGTTTTTCATTACATGTGTTTTGCATCATTCACAAGAGTGCATAGGAAATAGAACATAAACGAAAATACAATAAAGAACTTTATGCAAATAGATTCATAATAAATTATGAAAGCAATGAAAACTTTTGTATTTTCAGACTTAAAAAAATGTATATAAAATCTGATACAAATGTGTTGTAAGCCTATTTTGAGCCAACACAACCATTTTATTTATCATACATTGCAAACTATCATCATGGGGTGAGCATATACATATATGAAACCTTTCTAGACTCTGTCATTGCAATGAAACAATGATAACATCCCCAAATAGGCACAAATTAGACCTCAACAACAGTAGACCTGAGCTTCAACAAACCCAAAAATGGCGCGGCTCCCAAGAAAGGGTGACTAGGCTAAATACCCAAATCGGAAAACCAAGCAAGCACATATTTCATTTTTAGAGTCTGGCGAAAGATAATATCCAAAATTCTGGAAATGATATTAGACCTCTGAAAATGGATTCAAATCACCTCCAAACACAACCAATAATGAAGCCAAGAATCAAACACACCAAAATATTTGAACCCACATCAAAACACTAAGAAAATCTTCATTATTCATCCCCAAAAGTAATTTGGTGATGATTTAGATCTGTTTTAGAGGTTTGAAATTTGGAAACTTCTTTACCAAGGTCTAAAAATGAAAAACAATTCATAACTCTGTGCATGTATGAATTTTCATTATGGGTATTACTCTTTTGGCTTCATTTGATTTGGGCACCCCGTTTCAAGTATTTATTTGCATTATTTGGTGAAGAAGTGAATTTTAGAGCCTAGTCACATTTTCTTGGGAGTCGTGTCATTTTCTAGGTATGTTGAAAGTGCAGGTCTGCTACTACAAAGATCTGAAACGTGCCTTCCTGAGGTTATTATAGTTGTTATTTTTGGTGGTAACAAACTTTAGGAAGGGTTCCATTTTCTATATGCTCGCTCTATGATTCAAACTTGCTATGTATGAAAGATTTAATGACTGTGTTGGCTTCAATCAGGGTTGCTACAATTTTGTATCATGTCTGATATACATTTCTTTTAAGTCTGAAAATGTTATAGATCCCATTGTTTCAATGTCTTGTATGAATCTAATTGAAACAAAAGTTATTTGTTGTATTTTTTGTTATGTTCTATTTCCTATGCACTCTTATGAATGATGCAAAAATACATGAAGCATTACAAACAACAAAACAAAACTATCAACAAACAAAGAAATTCAAAAAAAAAAAAATCAGGGGTGACCATTATAGTGGTATCACTGTAATATACAATCCTGATTTTTTTTTCTAAAAATCATTGATTGCTAATTGTAATGCTTGTCGTTTCATGTGTTTTGCATCATTCACAAGAGTGCATAGGAAATAAAATATAAATGGAAATACAATAATTTTTTTTTTTCAAATAGATTCATAACAAGGCATGAAAGCAATGAAGACTTTTGCATTTTCAGATTTAAAAAATGTATATAAAACTTGATATAAATGTGTTGCAGACCTGTTTTGAGTCAACACAACCGTTCTATTCATCATATATTGCAAACTATCATCATGGGGTGAGCATATATATATATATGAAACCTTCCTAGACTTCATCACAATGAAACAATGATAACATCCCCAAATAGGAACAAATTGGACCTTAGTAGAAGTAGACTTGAGCTTCAACAAATTCAGAAATGACACGACTCCCAAGAAAGGCGATGAAGCTCTAAAAATCATTGTTTCACCAATAAATGCAAATAGATATTTGAAATGGGCTGCCCAAACATGAGGAATCTAATAAGCAAATACCCAAATCGGAAAACCAGGGGAGTACAATGCTACAAATAGACTTCACTTTCAGACTGGCAAAAACTAATTTCCAAAATTTTGGAAATGCAGTTAGACCTTTGAAGATGGATTCAAATCACCTCCAAACACCATCAATAATGAAGCCAAGAATCAAACACACCAAAATGTTTGAACCCACATCAAAACACTAAAAAAAAATCTTCATTATTCATCCCCAGAAGTGATTTGGTGATGATTCAGAGCTGTTTCAGAGGTCTGAAAGCTATTTCTTTGAAATTTGGAAACTATTTTACCAAGATTTGAAAATGAAAAACAGTTCATAACTCCGTGCATGTTTGAAGTTTCATTTTGGATGTTACTCCTTTGGCTTCCTATGATTTGGGCGCCTTGTTTCAAGTATTTATTTGCATTATTTAGTGAAGAAGTGAATTTTAGAGCCTAGTCGCTTTTTCTTGAGAGTCGTGCCATTTTTTGGGTATGTTGAATGTGCAAGTCTGCTACTACAAAAGTTTGAAACATGCCTTCCTTGAGTTATTATAGCTATTTTTTGGCGGTAATGAACTTTAGAAAGGGTGCCATTTTGTATATGCTTGCCCTATGATGCAAACTTGCTATGTATGAATGATTTAATGACTGTGTTGGCTTCAATTAGGTTTGATATACATTTCTTTAGGTTTGAAAATATTATAGACTTCATTGCTTCAATGTCTTATATGAATCTATTTGAAACAAAAGTTTTTTGTTGTATTTTCTATTATGTTCTATTTCTTATGCACTCCCATGAATGATACAAAAACACATGAAACAACAAACATTACAAACAACAAAACAAAACTATCAACAAACAGATAAATTTCAAAACAAAATCAGGGGTGACCATTATAGTGGTATCATTGTAATATACACCGCTGATTTTTTTTTGAAATCACTGATTGGTGATTGTATTATTTTGCTGATTGTAATGCTTGTCATTTCATATGTTTTGCATCATTCACAAGAGTGCATAGGAAATAGAGCATAAACAAAAATACAATAAAGAACTTTTTTCTCAAATAGATTCATAACAAGACATGAAAATAATGAAGACTTTTGCATTTTCAGACTTAAAGAAATGTATATCAGACCTGATACAAATGTGTTGCAGACTTGTTTTGAACCATCATAGCCATTCTATTCATCATACATTGCAAACTATCATCATATGGGGTGAGCATATACATATATGAAACCTTCTTAGACTTCGTCACCGCAATGAATCAGCAATAACATTCCGAAATAAACACGAATTGGGCCTCAGTAGCAGCAGACCTGAGCTTCAACAAACTCAAAAATGGCACGACTCCCAAGAAAAGATGACTAGGCTTTAAAAAACATTTTTTCACCAATAAATGCAAGTAAATACTTGAAATGGGGTGCTCAAACATGAGGAATCCAATAAGCAAATATCCAAATCAGAAAACGAAGAAAGCACGAAACTACAAACAAATTTCACTTTCAGACTCTGGCAAAAAATAATTTCCAAAATTTTGGGAATGCAATCAGACTTTTGAAGATGGATTCAAATCACCTCTAAACACCACCAATAACGAAGCCAAGAATCAAACGCACCTAAATTTTTGAACCCACATCAAAATACTAAGAAAATCTTCATTATTCATTCCCAAAAGTGAAGAAAATCAAGAACTCTGTTAGCACAATGGTGATCCTTGAAGTAGAACCACTCTAACTAGCTAGGGTGGATCTCTCACCATTGAAACTAGCACTAGAAATATATACATCTAACTCAAACCACCAAACCCATAATAGTTTGAAGATTACTCTTAACCAGTTTAAAGCTTATCATTGGTGCCAACGGTTTAGGCTTATTTATACTTTACTCTATAGGAGTAGAGACAAATTAAGTTTAGACTAATTAGGAACATTACACAAGATGCATGTTTTATAGCTGAAATGTGCCATATTGGTACTAGGTAGAAGTTAGGAATATAGTGGTCCACACCCTTAGCCGTGGTGCATCTAAAATGTTGGAGGGTATTATTCTCAAGTCGCAAGAAAGCATGGTTAGGTGATAAACCATTGATAAATGAATTTTGTGTTGTCAGTTGTGTTGCTTTTGCATTGATTTATTTAGATAAGAGAAACAAATTAGATGCAAAAATGCAAAACACTTATGTTTCTTGGCCATCATAAGCAGTCAAAAGCATACAGGTTGCTAAATGTCTCTATGAACATAATTGTTATTTGTAGAAATGTTGTAGATGAAAAGATATCTTTCTTCTTGGATAATGGTAAATCCATGGATAGTATTGTGTGGATTATTGCTGTTGACAATTCTGAAACAAGTTTGGGTGTTGACATCAAACAAGGCTTGGAGCTGGGAATCCAAGAATCCTAAATTTGGAATAAGTTGTGCAATTAATTGCTTTTACAAGGTGACAAGAGATCCAATTCAGACTAGATTGCTGACTTGGGCACAATTTCTAAGGCTGAACAAATTGTGACTTACTTGAAATATTGCTATAAAATATTGTGATGATAAGAATAAATATAATCTTCTGAAGTAAATGTAGTCTTTAATTTACCGTCTTTTGGGATATTGAATTGGCTATATTTTGAAAACTTCCTTAGAAATGAATATTTCATTTCAATTACATTTTTTGCCATAGGCAGAGGATTCTTGAGAACGGTTACATTTAAATTCTAGTGTTTTTCATGCATAACAACTGGTGATGTCCAATCACTTTCTTTAACTTTTAAAATGATGGTCATAACTAACATCCTTTGTATTTTGACAAATACACTTGCAATACATATTGAATTCATGTGAGAAAATGTTCATCTCATTGAACAGAATAGCATCACCTAGTTTTATATTTGCAGACTAGTTTAGTGGGGTCCTCCTTAGATCTTTGTAAAGCTAGATGAATGTATCTTTATATTCAATCATTTTTTATATCAATGACCACCAATTCTGACATCATTCAGTTCCATTATAATATTCCAGGGTGACTCCTTACCAGCTTGATGATCTTGGACGAGGGTTCCCTATATGTGATGCTTGATCTAAAATCATGTGTTGTTGTATAAATGTCTACCCCCATATTAAAATTAGTGAAGATATCTGATAGATAATTTCTTTTGTCTCTACATTTGGATTTACATCCATGTCCGATGGAAATGCGAGCCTGATGGAAATGCGAGCGAGGTTTATTCCATCATTATTAGAAGTGGGTATTAACTTATAATAATATAAACTGACCATTTACCAATGTGATGATAGCTCAATTTAAAAGACACTTCTATCTCAAAATAATCCTCAGTTTAACCCACATTGTCATCTGCTAAAGTCTTTTTATATTATCTGCTAATGATTCACTGCTTGATGGTTCTTAATCTGTACCATGAATTATTAAATCTATTATTATTCAGCGAATGCAATTCTTGATTTTTACTGTATCCTCATCTAGTCTTCTGCCATAGCTACTTCAACCATGGCTTGTACAATTACGAATCATAACAACTATGTTATGCATCTCAATAATTACAAAGTCTACCAAAAATATATGGCGCTTCACTAATACGTCTGATAGTGTAATTTCTATATGATGAGCATTTCTTGAACAGTATCTTGGTGCCCATTATTTGGATGTCTTGTTGGATCCGTATTTCTTAGATCATAATATGTATTCCAGGCCCTCCATTGATAATTATCTAAGCCAACATTATGCCTATATTATCCGATCCAAAATTTGCTTTGGTGTTTTGTCACAATCTATCACCAATATTTCTTGTGTTTGAACTTCTGCCTATTGTGTTGCACCTTCTTGAATGAGAAGATAATTTTTAACCCATGGTGGCATACAGTTTTTGAAATCTCACACATTCTATTTGTGCAACCATTTGTAGTGGCGACCACATGCCTTCTATCATGTACATTTTAATAGTTTATGGTGTCAATCAATAAATCACTTGCTTCCTCAGTTGCACTTTGGGATACAACTTCTCCCTTAGTTATTACTTAAATATTTCTTTTTAATTCTTTCACTACCAATAATGCTGGCTACATCAATATTTTTTTCAATTGAAACTTATGTTCCTTCTATATGTAAAACATGTTCCATTTCTTTTTTCTTTTTCTAAATTCAAGGGAGACTATATTGCATCATTGTAGGTGTCTGGTGAGGCTACCCATCTTATGTTTGCTGATTTCCATCATCTCTTCAGCTGGTGCATTTGTATAATTTTCATGATTACTTGTTAAGGCTTTGCATCAAGATTCAAATGCTTCTTCCAACAACCTCTGTATATGATTGTCTACCCCCATGCCTCTTATGTAGATGGAATCGATAAGTCTTGTCAACATATTGATTTAGATTCTATGTTATCTAGTATATTTAAAAAATCAGTTTTTCTGAACTAAATAATGATATTTTTATATCTGATAAGAAGTTTCATCATCAGTTCACAATAAAGGATGATGATAGTCATGATACCATTCCAACAACAAGAAGCTTTGTGAACAGTCTAGCTGGCTACATAGCTAAAGCAACAGATTGAAACTCAGCATATGACTTTGAAATCGTTTAAAAATTGATATGGGACTTCCTGATACCCCAGCCCACTTGCCCACCAACTTTCAGCTTGAATGTCAACAGTTTTGACCCCCTGAAATTTGTGCAGAAACAACCATGCTTGGAGAACATTCTTTGGCTTGAAAATGATCTGCAGGGTTGTTACGCATTAGTAACTATTCTCATTGAATTTGTTTCAAAATTTGTTTGTTTGACCCTCAAATGCTTGAAGTTCAGCAACTGGATTTTGGTTATAAAGTAGCTATATATGTTAGAATGAGTTGAAACTTGATAGATAGCATTGTGACCCACTCCCACCAAAAATATCCCAAAATTCAACTATTTGGTCCTCCGAAATGTCAAATTTCTGTTCAGAACTGAAGATGCATTGTCATCTCCAGTGACACATGGCTGGCAGTCATGAGGTGTACATACAAGCCCAAGAAGCAAGGCACCATCCAAGAAGTTCGACCTAGCCTTAAAAACTTCCACCAATATTTAAAATTTTAAAGCATTTGTTTTTAGTTTTACATCAAGGAAGGTTGTTTTTCAGGAACACAGACCCAACAAGGTTAAGTATGTAGAAGTCGTAGATGTACAATAGTGAGCACGAGATGTTGATATCAATACAATGTCCATGTTGAAGCATGATAAAATGAAGCATAGCATTTATTCTTGGAGTTTTTCTGATATTTGGATTTTCTTCAAGATAAATCTTGCGCCATACACATTGGTGTGATGTTATTTTGCATTCTTGTATCTTTTCCATTATTGCACATTGAAGTGTATGGTTAAATGGATAACCTCAAGGTTGTGAGAAGATGTATATACGTTGTTTTACAAAACCATAGAGCATTGTTTAACTAATGGCAATGGTTGGATAGGGTCTGTCTTTTAATTCTTGAAGCATCCATTAGATGCAGGGTGTCACTTGTTTGCAAATGTTGTATATATTTTTACAAGAATATTTGAGCCAAGGACAAATTTGCTGCATGGTTCAGTTGTGAAGCCAACTTCCCAAATATTTATTTTCTTAATTCTTGAATAGAATTATGAAATTATTGCAAAAGAAGGCATTATACCCTGTCCAGCAAAAGATTGATTACGATCTCCACAAGGTCTGTTGATGATGCTAATAATAACAGTAGTAATATAAGATAACTTGTATCATTGGTTTGGTTTTTTGGGATATTGGTTTTTATAAGGAGATTACAACCAATTTATATGGTTTTCAAATTTTGAAAGAATGATAATTGCAAATGATTTTCCGGACTTTTGAGCTGTTGACTGCATATTCATTATTGTATTTGCTAGAATCTAAGTCTTCTTAGGCAATTAAAGGTTTTGATGTGATTCTTGGATACTTGTTCTGATGACCAAAAAATGCTTCATTGACAGTTGATTCTCCTGTGATGATAATGAATTAAACAGTACAGACAGATGAGACGAAGAGAACAAGATAGACTTGCTCGGATGGATGTAGACTACGAGAAGAGGAAAGAATTGGAAGAATTCAATGCAAGACGGGAAGAAAGGATAAAAGCTGCAGAAGAGCGAACTGCAAAGAAAAGAGCAAAACGTCAGAAGAAAAAAGAGAAGGGAAGACAGAAAAAGAAAAAAATAGATTCTTCAGTTTCAGGTCAACCAGAAAAAGTTCAGCCAGATTCGGCTGAAGAAGACTCTTTTGATTCTGATTCTGCTGACGAAGGCCAAAGGAGGCCTATAGAAAAAGTAAAACAAGGATACCAAGCAAATCTGAGCTAAATATGAATTTCTCTTGTAGATGGTATTATTCTATGGATGAGCTTGGTTTCTGATCCAACAAAAATGTATTTGTAATAGATAACTGATTACCATGGTTAAAACTGATAATAAGGTTTGTGCTATGTTCAAACGTTTCCTTGATTGTTGCTGCTGCTTGTACGGTGATTTGCTTATTTTGATAAATTTCTAGTGTCTGAACAACTTTTTCACATTTTATTTCTTTTCTTTCTATGATGAATCTCTATAAGCTTGTGTGAGGTTGAAATATTCCGAGCCAAATATTTTCGTTTTTTCAAATTACAAATTACAACCCAATGCACCCGTTAAGGTTAGCAGCTAAACCAAAACGTTGCTGAAGCAACTCTAACCAGAATGTACACCAGGATCCCGATGTGAAAAAGGTGTGAGCATTGGTCAGAGGATCTTAATCAAAATGTTTATGTAAGAACTCTAACTAAGAATGGCGCCGATGATGGCGAGCATATGGTCAGAGGGTCTTCTATGCTAAGTACTGAAAGGGAACTCGACACCAAGTATGTGCTACCCAATCCAGTATGGAGTTGAGGCGACCATATGGCGGAGTATTACAAATTACAATGCTTGAAAGAAAGAACTGAAATGCTGAAAGTATTCAACACCCAGAATGTGCTTTCTAACCCAGAGTGGGAAAGTAGCTACCATAGGGCGGAGGTAAATTAAATACATTAGCAAATGCTGAAAGTAAAGATGAGCATTACAATTTGATAAGCAAGATTATAACTGCTATCAGTACTACTGCCAACTTACAAAATGTTAGATAATGCCTTGTTATCAATACAATCGAAAGTAATAGAGTTGCAACAATATCAATATAATTCCTTTAATGAATAAGGAAGATTAACTCAAAAACTGCAATATTAAGGCCAACTTGATAATCTGATTTTTGACGGTCTGGATCTTCATATGCACGAACAGCAACCCTGCAACTCACCAATTTGCTCACAACACTCTCAAAACTCACTCAAATCCCACAGAGTAAGATGCAGAATAACCCTAGAATGATGGTGACCCAAATAGCACACTGAAACCCCAACAAAAGACCTTATATTATTTATGCACGAAAACCAATGCATGTACAGATGGTACGACCCAGCAAGAGGGACGATTTTGCTTTAAAAATTAAATGCTGATCTAAAAAATCTGAAACTTAAGACAATGATTCGCCCTTCCCAGACAGAGGGATATGAACAATACCCAGAAGAATATTTTTTGTATTTTCTGACATATGAGTGAAAAAGACAATCTGTTGTAGTAAATAATTCAATTCTAGAAATGCTCTAATATGCAAAATCAGAAACTAAATAGCCATAAGCTGAATTACAATGCACCAATCCCAATTAACTCACAAAACTAAACTAATTCATCACTAGTTGCTGTGTTGCAAGTAAGAAGCAATGCCCGAGCTAGGAGGCCTTCATTCCTCGAAGCGATCCAATACCATTCCGGTAGAGTAACAATACTATAGACAAAATATACTGAATTGAGGATCAAAGTCTTCATTTTATAATTTCCTGTTGACTTCTCGAAACCCTAATCTTCACTTCAGAGTCAAACCCTAATCCCTTCAAAAGATGGCGTCCCTTTCTTCAAAGCTCTATCTTGACTTTTTAAATAAATTCAACACTTTAATAAATGCGTCCAAACTTAAGGCTTGATTTGACCTTGATAAATTATAAAATAATTTTTAATGAAGGCGCCACCTTCAAAAGACCACTTTTTCAAAATAACATGAAGTCAATAGACTAGGCCAAGGGGTCAACGTTAAAATATAACATTAAAACGTGACTTTAATTAATTAGCTCGACTTATCTCTCCTATTGTGCTCCAAAGCCCTAAATGAGCAAGCCAACTGATCAAACTGAAGTAGAAAGTCAACCATGCTGACCCCAACAGGAAAACTGCCAGAAATAGAATTTACTAAAAATAGTAAATTCCATAAAGTACTCAGAATGCCAAGAGAAACATATCACTGCGAAGCTCTCTGAAAACCTAGAAAGAATCTGCTATTGAAACAACCAACTCCGAGCCAGAACATCCTTCAAAAAAGGAAACCCTAATTTTACCTTCCGACTAGCCTACGAGTCTCCGGAATAGGCCAACGGTCACTGAAAAGATGTAGCGCTCGGAAAATTAAGAGTGTTTTCAATCCATTTAAATCAGTATTAAAGAGAAATTAAGAGAATTTTCAATTTATTCAAACCATTATAAAAAGGTTTCCAAGAAGTCAACATTTGTTCATAACACTTCCAAATGATCTTAATTAAAGAGAATTTAAATTGCATTTCATGTATAATAATAATATCAATGTAATGTATCAAGATTACACAAAACATAAGTATTTCAAATGACTTTCTCATATACATATATTCAACCTCACTTGGAGGAATCAACAATTCTAATAGAAACATCTTTTCTATGCTAAGTTATAAAACGTTAACTTCTCAAATCAATGTTACATTAGATACTTTCAAATCATACTTCCATTTCAAGTTTCAACAAAGAATGTCAAATACATATATACATTTACAAATGGGCTTCACAAGCCAATCCTGAATAATACACAAGTACATCAATAGCAAATAAAACTTGGAACCACCAACCGCCGTGACACCTTCGGTCTTCTTGCGAGCTGGGGCCAAGAATGTGATTCAGGCGCCTTTTCCGCCCAACCACGAAGTCCATGACTTCCCCGGGTCCCTTCCTAACTCGAAGGAATCCCCGGCCCTGCATAAAGGAGCCTAGCAACCCGAAACAGTAAAACAGGAGGGAACTCTCGATGCGTGCCTGATGCCTATATGCATTTCTAACATGAGAAATAAACACATTTCTTGCAACAGGAGGTGGCAGAGACTCAAATACATATATGTTTCTAGGCTTTTAAAACAAACCCATCTATTTCAATGGTACAAGTGCTTGGCCAAGCATAAATAATACAAGTAAATGGTAGTTTAGAAAAGGTAATACTACCGTCTCTGTTGGCCCACCTTCGGCACCCTGTCCCGGAAGTTACCATAGTGAAGTATGAATAAATACCAAAGCAGAAAATTATGCATTTTCGTACATGTTTCAATCATTCAATTAATTCTAAAAGAATTTCAAATGTGAATTTCAGAACATCCTTTGTAAATTCAGTAGTAAGATTTCGTTTATTCTTTTAAAGTAACCCTTTTCTGATTTGGATAAAGGCTCTGTTTTTAAAGAAGAATATGTATGTCTCAATACTTTTCAGTGCACTATTAGAAAGAAGGAACAGTGTTTCCTGTTTTCAGTATGTATTTCTATTCTTTCCAAGCTCAGACTGACTGATAGTTTAATTCCCAATTTCAATACAGGTTTCAGAGTAATAATATATACTGAAACAGTGCAATTTATTCAGAAATTCAGAGGTTTGAAAGATAATCTTGCATTCAAATTTTATGTTGTATTCCTTTACTCAGGATTGTACTTCTGTAAGTAAGTATATGTTAAAGTAATCAAGATGCTTTCCAGTTTACATGGTTTCTCAAAGACATTTCTGTTCTTGTTTCAGGTTTAACATTTCTGAGATATTTGTGTATAATTAACAGAGTTCATACTACTTTCTGGAACTGGTTTTCCTGTTTCAACTTGTATCTTGGCACATATATGCATGGATATCTATATATATATATGTATATATATAAATATATATATATATATATATGTACATATATACAGCTGAATGTATATGTATATATATATATATATATGTGTGTGTGTGTGTGTGTGTGTGTGAAAAGAATTCATGTACAGCTGCGTGTAATTTGAAGAAAGAAATTCTGGTTTTTAAAACTGTTCAAAGAGTTCACTGGCCGAGCACACAGAACAGGGCATTTTTCAGGGTTTTCTTACTGGCGTTGAGCAACATAGGGCGCAGGAAAAGCCCTTGCCCCTCCCATGGGGAGGGGGCGGGCTGTGAGGGGCTCGCGCCTCCTCCACAGGCCGCGGCCTGTGGAAGGCGCGAGCCTCTCACAGGGTCGCGTCCTTCCCATGGGAAGGACAAGGGATTAAATCCCTTTCTTTCCTTTGGTTTACAATTTCAAAACTCAAAATAAAGAAGTCATTTCGTTCAGTATATCTGCATTCGAATTTATCTCAAAGGCATTTTGAATTTAACCAGATGACAGAGTTTTTATGCAGACCATATATGCATATATATATATCATATATATATGCACGGGAATTCGAATTCCTGTGCATATATATATGCATATATATATATATGTTTATATATATATATTTGCAGTTATACTTGAGAACAGTTTAATAAATTGCAGAATTTGCAACAGAATAAAAACCCTAATTCTGAAGAAAAGAATGTGTATTCTATATTGCAACAAAGAGAAGTAAGCAATTACCCAGATTAAAAAAAAAATGAAAATTGGAAAGATTTCTCAGTTGTTTGTACTCATAGCATGGAATAAAGCATTACATTCCTTCCATTTCCTTACTGCCATTTTAAATTAAAAGAAGGCAAAGCATGAAAAGAACCTGGCAAATTTTGCTTCCAGTGCAGAATACCTTCTTCGTCTCTGTTCCAGAGCTCTCGGATATGCCTCAATCGAAGTCCTCTTTTCTCTCTTAAAGCTCTCTTCCTCTTTTCGAGGATCATGCATAAAATTTCCAGATGACAGATAAAATTCTCATGCAATTTCTAAGGATTGCCACATGCCAACTGCATTGTTGGTTTTAAGACAGAATTTCCAGAGCCCAATGTTCTCTCGGGCTGTTCATTCCTCATTATTTTTGGAAAATTAACCATATACAAAACAGAAATATATCCCCTTTTATGCAAACCTAAAATTTCATTTTATGCAAACACAATATTCTATTCCATTATTTATTTTGTTTTATTTTTAATTATATTTCTTTTAAAACAGATTTTTCCTTTTTGTTGCTCAAATGTAAATGGGGAATAATTAAAATAGAATAAGCCATATTATTTCCACAATTTCTAAGGTTAATTAAACCATAATTTAAATTTGCTATGCTAATCATTTTCACGCAATCACATTGAAAAACAAACATGACCTAATGCAGCTACATGATTTAAGTGGTGTGTGCGTAATCGAGAGCTTCTCCTCTTTTACCCTGTCGGGAAGCTAACCTTCTTTTCCTCAATCACACTCTTGGCCTTCGATCACCTTGGCCTTCGATCACCTGCAACTCAAATGCACTCAGGCGTGCAAAAACGAAAGTGTATTAGTAACCATTGTAGAAACATAAATTTAAACAATAATTAATCAACATTCCTATTTTATATGAATGCACTCATAATTCTTGAAAGAAAACAATTATATTAAAACATTGCTCTAACACGTATCATAATTCATATATTAAATCCCATAAAGTCATGGTCAAACATTATCAAAATAAGTCATGGTCAAGATAACATCAAAGTAAGTCATGGTCAAAATAACATCAAAGTATGAGATGTGACATCCTTCCCCTCTTGGGAAGAGACATCGTCTCGATGTCTAAAAGCAAATCCACACAATAGAGTTTGAAGTATCAGTGTATCATAGTCACAATATGCATAAAAAGAAAAGTAAGTTATAACCTCAAATGAGGAAAAGATCTGTTAATGTCATCTGTATTTTCCTAGGTGGTATTATCCATCGAATATTGGTCCCACTGGACCCTGCACTCCACAATATCATGGTTCCACAACTTAACGTTGCGCCTCCCAGAATCCTGGTGGGCTCCGCTAGCACCACCCCTGAATCCTGCTAAGTGTGCCAGTCATGCACACCACACATATGGTATTACTACCATTCAATTATATCCAAGTAACAAATAGCTCTTGCACCAGAGCTTACAAGAATAACATCACATCTTTCGAGCTTAAGAATTTATTCACTCTCATTAGTATAAGTATAGAGAACATTTCTCGTTCAAGCATAAGTATCAGTGTAGTTAAGGAAACAATTTTCTATGCTATGAGTACAAACACCCATACAGAAGTGTCATTGCACAAAGCATGAGAAGTGCATTATTGCACAAGCACCATTCTCATATAATACACATGTAAATACCTTTACTAAAAGAAAAACAATCAGGCATACATGATCCACCCTATCAATCATTCATACCTTGTCTGCAAGACAAAACTTATCTAAACATCCTTACCATTGAAGGCCCCTTAAGGCATCTCAACTTTTTGTCCTTCAAAAATCTCGTGGATTCTACAAGACCCATATCCTCAATCATCAACTTTCCCAAAGTCTAGTACCATAATGAACATTCTTTCCTTTAAAACATCCCTTCTTAGGTTTCCTGCCTTCGAGAAGGCTCAACCAAGATTATCTATTATTATCCAATTTATTTACCTCACATATAAATTACAAATAGAAAAACAACTGCAAAGGTGCTCCAACGAGGTCCAAACTAACCATCGTACACACCGACTATACTGAGACTAGGTCACTTGCAATCCATTCCTTTGACAATTCTGATTTTTGAACTTTCTCTTCTTATATTTAGTGCCCTTTATCTTCCTTTGAATTATACTTCATTTATTTCATCTTTTACATCTTACTTATTATTTATTCCTTAATCAATCCTTATTTTACTTCCATTACCAACTATTGGTTTCTTCTAGTTTAGAATACCTTTCTGTAACTTCCTTATCCATTTTTAGTTCTACAACACTTTTATTATCCCCTTTTTTTTTAATAATACATTCTATATATCAAACTTCAATCAACATTTCCAATCTTACCTTTTTCTTCTCATTCCACGCTATTCTTCTTGTCTCAAGGGTTTCTCCTTCCTTTCAACTTCCATTACTATTATATTGTCATTTTAGTCTTTCATTCTTCCATTCAAACTTTATGTTACCACAACATCTTACATTTTATTAATTAATACATAGCTATGAGGAATTTCCATTCCTATGCCCTTATCCATCCTAAAATATCTTCTTATGATCTAACAATACATGTTGCCAAAGTGTTTCTTTGCTCTACCCTTTCACCACCTGCAACACCTCCCTACTTTCCATTTGTGTTCCATTACATCCACCTT
Organism: Sequoia sempervirens; assembly: GCA_007258455.2. Classification (NCBI taxonomy): domain Eukaryota; kingdom Viridiplantae; phylum Streptophyta; class Pinopsida; order Cupressales; family Cupressaceae; genus Sequoia; species Sequoia sempervirens. The sequence goes on from VDFB02017069.1 coordinate 16,517, forward strand.
AATTGAAGCTTACTACACAACCACTTTGCTTTCTCAACTAACATCCTCCTACCACTACCTATTATATCATCATACCAAAACAAGTTTTTCTCAAAACTCAAGGGATATACTTAGGAATCAATCCATAAAGCATGTTCTCAAATTTCCTTTGTACTATCTAGACACGGTGTCCTCTCATATAGTAATACCAACAAGATATACAAAAATAATAGGCCCATAGCAACACCAGTGTTCAAAACTTTCCTATTATTTCAAAATTAAATACTTGTATCAGACAGCGTATTAAGGAATTCAATCTATCGTAATTCTATCAACATACATACCAGGAACTGAAGCACTCTCTGTATTATACCCCCTCATACAATCTATCAGAGGTCCATCATGGACATGATAGAGCACATAACATGAAACTTGACCATCAATTTAAAACATTCAAGCATAGCCACCATTTAGAAAAATTAAATCAAATCCAAGGAAAAGAAAAGTCGATTTCAACAATAAGGCATAAAATGTGCACCATTTCAACAATAATTCACACATGACCATAATGGTCGCAAGATAAATAAGTATCAAAAATTTGATGGCTATACTTACTCATGTACATAAATAAAAATTCAACTTTGGCCTACACGCCATTCAATAAATTGAACAAAAACAATAAAATAAATAAGTAAATAAATAAATAAGATATCAAAATTTTCAAGTTACATAACATATGAACTGGGTGACTAACTCTAGTCATCAGAGAGGGAGTACAATACCCAACCATACCTGGGTTTCAAAACCCGAGGTAAGTAAGAGAGCACATTCAATCATAGTGTACAATGAGTCATCTAAGATCCAGTCACACAAAACAAGAGGTCCATTCTACTTCATCATCCAACATCGTTGAAGATGCCAAACAACAAAAATTGCATTCCTTTCAAGGGAATTTCAATCGCCACGTAATGACACACATGGTCAACACTAGCGAACTTCCACAACCCAAGGTATCCAAATGCTTCATTCACAATGAAAAGCAATTACTAATTCCCACTTTATAGATATACACCATTCATATGGATAACGCATTACTACAACATTCACACATTAATTACCTGAAGTTCTCATTCGCACAAATAAATATGCCAAAACACACACACGGGATATGAAAACAAAAATTATTCAAGTGCGTCACTCACACAAGGTAAGTATACCATCTCTAACATAATATGAAGAACAAGCTTGAGCGCTTTACTTGCACTAACCATAGACAATCATAAGTGCATTACTCGCACATTATACATGTATATATATGCAAAGTGCCTAACTCACACGATGCATTACTCACACATTGTACATGTATCTATGCAAAGTGCCTACTCACACGATGCATTACTCACACCAAATATAAATCAAACAGGAGTACATTACTCACACATTATACATGTATATATGCAAAGTGCCTAACTCACACGATGCATTCCTCACACCAAATATAAATCACACAAGAGTGCATTACTCGCACAATATATGCAAAGTGCATATTCATAAATATATCATTTATATAAATCCAGCATATAGGACTCATAAGGTCTCACAAGATCAAAACTCATGCCCTATCAATAAGGCTGACAATGATAACTTGTCTGAACAAAATTTTTCTCCTAGGACCATATTGAAGACTCCTAAGGAGGCTTAACTTGTATTTACTAAAGATCACAAGGATCATACACACATCCCGATTAGGAAAGAACAAACATCACTTAAAAATCAGCTTACTCATAATCAAATACCTTTACCATTGCAGACATCCTTCTTGGATTCTCTTCTTCCTTAAAGCATCATCTAACCATTAATGGTCGTAGGTGATTGTTCTTTCTACTTGTCTTAATATATGCATATTTTATTTTTACCTCTAGTAACCTTGTAACTTAACTTTTTAGATCATAGTCATTCACTCTTTATGTCCTCAAAGAGACCTCTTTTCTCAATATTTCTCTATTCTACATCATCACTTCACGGGTTGTCATCATGTCTTAGCCATCTTGGCTCAGATATATCTATCACAATATCTCAACCCTCTTTAAAGGTACAATTTCCAATCCTTGCTTCGACCATGACATTTTCCTACTAAGGATTCTTTTGAAAATGCCACTAAACTGATGAGTACTCTCAACTAATATAGTCATACCATGTCTAATCTTCTTGGTTCTCAACTTAAACATCCAAGACTCATTGAGGTTCCAACCCATCAAAGAAATCTTCGACCCAAGATAGGGTGCTAATTCACTCGATGCTCTTAGAAATTTAGGTCATCAACAGGTTCACATTGCAACCTATAGCGTAGAAGTCTTAAGGTCTGAGTGTTGAACCTATGGCTCTGATACCAAGATGTAGCGCTCAGAAAATTAAGAGTGTATTCAATCCATTTAAATCAGAATTAAAGAGAAATTAAGAGTATTTCCAATTTATTCAAACCATTATAAAAAGGTTTCCAAGAAGTCAACATTGTTCATAACACTTCCAAATGATCTTAATTAAAGAGAATTTAAATTGCATTTCATGTATAATAATAATATCAATGTAATGTATCAAGATTACACAAAACATAAGTATTTCAAATGACTTTCTCATATACATATATTCAACCTCACTTGGAGGAATCAACAATTCTAATAGAAACATCTTTTCTATGCTAAGTTATAAAACGTTAACTTCTCAAATCAATGTTACATTAGATACTTTCAAATCATACTTCCATTTCAAGTTTCAACAAAGAATGTCAAATACATATATACATTTACAAATGGGCTTCACAAGCCAATCCTGAATAATACACAAGTACATCAATAGCAAATAAAACTTGGAACCACCAACCGCCGTGACACCTTCGGTCTTCTTGCGAGCTGGGGCCAAGAATGTGATTCAGGCGCCTTTTCCGCCCAACCACGAAGTCCATGACTTCCCCGGGTCCCTTCCTAACTCGAAGGAATCCCCGGCCCTGCATAAAGGAGCCTAGCAACCCGAAACAGTAAAACAGGAGGGAACTCTCGATGCGTGCCTGATGCCTATATGCATTTCTAACATGAGAAATAAACACATTTCTTGCAACAGGAGGTGGCAGAGACTCAAATACATATATGTTTCTAGGCTTTTAAAACAAACCCATCTATTTCAATGGTACAAGTGCTTGGCCAAGCATAAATAATACAAGTAAATGGTAGTTTAGAAAAGGTAATACTACCGTCTCTGTTGGCCCACCTTCGGCACCCTGTCCCGGAAGTTACCATAGTGAAGTATGAATAAATACCAAAGCAGAAAATTATGCATTTTCGTACATGTTTCAATCATTCAATTAATTCTAAAAGAATTTCAAATGTGAATTTCAGAACATCCTTTGTAAATTCAGTAGCAAGATTTCGTTTACTCTTTTGAAAGTACTCCTTTTCTGATTTGGATAAAGGCTCTGTTTTTAAAGAAGAATATGTATGTCTCAATACTTTTCAGTGCACTATTAGAAAGAAGGAACAGTGTTTCCTGTTTTCAGTATGTATTTCTATTCTTTCCAAGCTCACACTGACTGATAGTTTAATTCCCAATTTCAATACAGGTTTCAGATTAATAATGATATACTGAAACAGTGCAATTTATTCAGAAATTCAGAGGTTTGAAAGATAATCTTTCATTCAAATTTTATGTTGTATTCCTTTACTCAGGATTGTACTTCTGTAAGTAAGTATATGTTAAAGTAATCAAGATGCTTTCCAGTTTACATGGTTTCTCAAAGACATTTCTGTTCTTGTTTCAGGTTTAACAATTCTGAGATATTTGTATATAATTAACAGAGTTCATACTACTTTCTGGAAATGGTTTTCCAGTTTCAACTTGTATCTTTGGCACATATATGCATGGATATCTATATATATATGTATATATATAATATATATATATATGTACATATATATAACTGAATGTATATGTATACATATATATATGTGTGTGTGTGTGTAAAAGAATTCATGTACAGCTGCGTGTAATTTGAAGAAAGAAATTCTGGTTTTTAAAACTGTTCAAAGAGTTCACTGGCGGAGCACACAGAACAGGGCATTTTTTAGGGTTTTCTTACTGGCGTTGAGCAACATAGGGCGCAGGAAAAGCCCTTGCCCCTCCCATGGGGAGGGGGCGGGCTGTGAGGGGCTCGCGCCTCCTCCACAGGCCGCGGCCTGTGGAAGGCGCGAGCCTCTCACAGGGTCGCGTCCTTCCCATGGGAAGGACAAGGGATTAAATCCCTTTCTTTCCTTTGGTTTACAATTTCAAAACTCAAAATAAAGAAGTCATTTCGTTCAGTATATCTGCATTCGAATTTATCTCAAAGGCATTTTGAATTTAACCAGATGACAGAGTTTTTATGCAGACCATATATGCATATATATATATATTCATATATATATGCACGGGAATTCGAATTCTTGTGCATATATATATGCATATATATATATATTCATATATATATGCACGGGAATTCGAATTCTTGTGCATATATATATGCATATATATATATATATGTTTATATATATATATTTGCAGTTATACTTGAGAACAGTTTAATAAATTGCAGAATTTGCAACAGAATAAAAACCCTAATTCTGAAGAAAAGAATGTGTATTCTATATTGCAACAAAGAGAAGTAAGCAATTACCCAGATTAAAAAAAAAATGAAAATTGGAAAGATTTCTCAGTTGTTTGTACTCATAGCATGGAATAAAGCATTACATTCCTTCCATTTCCTTACTGCCATTTTAAATTAAAAGAAGGCAAAGCATGAAAAGAACCTGGCAAATTTTGCTTCCAGTGCAGAATACCTTCTTCGTCTCTGTTCCAGAGCTCTCGGATATCCTCAATCGAAGTCCTCTTTTCTCTCTTAAAGCTCTCTACCTCTTTTCGAGGATCATGCATAAAATTTCCAGATGACAGATAAAATTCTCGTGCAATTTCTAAGGATTGCCACATGCCAACTGCATTGTTGGTTTTAAGACAGAATTTCCAGAGCCCAATGTTCTCTCGGGCTGTTCATTCCTCATTATTTTTGGAAAATTAACCATATACAAAACAGAAATATATCCCCTTTTATGCAAACCTAAAATTTCATTTTATGCAAACACAATATTCTATTCCATTATTTGTTTTGTTTTATTTTTTTAATTATATTTCTTTTAAAACAGATTTTTCCTTTTTGTTGCTCAAATGTAAATGGGGAATAATTAAAATAGAATAAGCCATATTATTTCCACAATTTCTAAGGTTAATTAAACCATAATTTAAATTTTCTATGCTAATCATTTTCAGGCAATCACATTGAAAAACAAACATGACCTAATGCAGCTACATGATTTAAGTGGTGTGTGCGTAATCGAGAGCTTCTCCTCTTTTACCCTGTCGGGAAGCTAACCTTCTTTTTCTCAATCACACTCTTGGCCTTCGATCACCTACGACTCAAATGCACTCAGGCGTGCAAAAACAAAAGTGTATTAGTAACCATTGTAGAAACATAAATTTAAACAATAATTAATCAACATTCCTATTTTATATGAATGCACTCATAATTCTTGAAAGAAAACAATTATATTAAAATATTGCTCTAACACGTATCATAATATGTATATTAAATCCCATAAAGTCATGGTCAAACATTATCAAAATAAGTCATGGTCAAGATAACATCAAAGTAAGTCATGGTCAAAATAACATCAAAGTATGAGACATGACAAAAGATCAAGCTTGAGACGGGGACATTACAGTCCACCCTCCCCAAGATTGCTTGTCCTAAAGCAATTGCAAACCTGGATGCTACAGAACCTCATCATTCTCCCAAGTCGCATCCTCCATAGGCAAATTTTTCCATTTCACCAAGTATTCTCTGATTGTTCTTTTCCTCAAAGAATGTTCTCTGAAATCAAGTATCTCCTCTGGAATTAGAACCAACTGTCCTTCTTCATCCAAAGGTGGCAACTGTGATGAAGCAACCACATTATGTCCAAGTGCTTTCTTGAGGCGAGACATGTGAAAGACATTGTGTACTCTGCTATCAGAAGGTAGCTCTAACTCATAAGCTACTGCTCCAACTTTTCTGATGACCTTGAATGGCCCGTAGAAGCAAGGTTTGAGCTTCTCAGCTCCACTCTTCTTGAGAGTATACTGTCTGTACGGCTGTAGTCGGAGATAAACCATATCTCCAACCTCAAAAGAATACTCAATACGCCTCTGATCAGCATACATCTTCTGCTGATTCTGTGCCATCTGAAGATTATTCTTCAATGATTTCATGATGTCTTGACTCTGCTGCAACAAGTCCTTGGCTTGGGGCGCTTTGCTATCACCAAACACCAAATCGGAAAAGCTAGGTGCTTCATACCCATAAAGAGCCAAGAAAGGAGACATCTTAATTGACATATGAAATGAAGAATTATAACAGTATTCGCCTATGTGCAGCCACTTAACCCATGCTCTTTGCTGCTCCGACACATAGTTTCTCAAGTAGCCTTCCAACCACTTGTTCACTATTTCCGTTTGTCCATCTGTTTGGGGATGGTAACTAGTGCTTGGAGTGAGCACAGTACCACTCATTCTGAAGACCTCTTGCCAAAAAGTGCTTAGGAACTTGCTGTCCCTATCACTCACAATGTTTTTCGGCAACCCATGCAACCTAAACACCTAATGAAAAAATAGATCTGCAACTTGGGCTGCTGAAAAAGAGCTGGTAATGGCGAAGAAATGAGCAAATTTGGTTAGTGTATCCACTACCACATAGATACAATCCTTCCCTTGGGCTTTGGGCAACCCTATGATGAAATCCATCGAGATGCTTTCCCATTTTTGATTGGGAATAGGAAGTGGTTGCAACAAACCAGTTGGCAGTGTATGCTCGTTCTTGTTCATTTGACAAACAGGGCATTCCTGAATATAACGTTGAACTTCTCCTTTCAATCCTTTCCAAGAAAATCTTTCTCGGATCTGCCTGTATGTCTTAAAGAATCCTTGGTGACCAGTAAGCGGAATGTCATGAAATGTCAATAGAATCTTCTTCTTAAGCTTTGAGTCAGCCACCAGAAATATTCTCCCCTTATAATGTATCAATCCCTCAATCACCTTGTACCTTTCATCATGAAAAGTACCCTCAATAATGTTGGTTGCAAACTGATTTTTGGCATAATCAGCAAGCAACATGTCCCTCCAGTCCGCAGTAAGCTCACACAATGAGCTAAGATAGGGTCTCCTTGACAGAGCATCGGCCACAACATTATTTTTCCCTTTGACATATTCAATGTCAAAGTCGTAAGCTTGAAGCTTACTCACCCACTTTTATTGCCTCTCGTTCAGATCCTTCTAATGCATGAAATGTTTGAGGCTATTGTGATCAGTCTTGACCACGAACTTGTTTCCCACCAAGTACTGCTTGAACTTGGCTAATGCATGCATAATGGCAAGCATTTCCTTGTCATAGATAGAGTATGTTCTTTCAACACCCCTCAGTTTTCTGCTCTCGAACACAATAGGATGTTTGTCTTGCATCAAGACAGCCCCAACTCCTTCACCAGACACATCACACTGTAGCTCAAAGGGCTTGGAAAAATCCGAGATGGCCAGAACTGGGCAAGAACTCATGATCCTCTTAAACTTGTTGAAAACAATTTGAGCCTTTTCTGACCAACAAAAGGCTCCCTTTTTGGTGAGATCAGTAAGAGGAGCAGCATTCTGTGAGTAACCTTTTACAAATCTCCGATAAAAACCACAAAGACCCAAAAAACCTTTCAACTGAGTCAAATTCTCAGGAGGTGGCCAATCAACTACTGCCTTTATCTTTTCAGGATCCACCTTCACTCCCTCAGCACTGATTATGTGGCCAAGGTACAGTAACTCCTCCATTCCAAATTCACATTTGGATGCTTTTGCGAACAAGCTCTCAGACTCCAGTATGCTAAGCACTTCCTCCAAGTGCTTGAGATGATCTTCCCAAGTCTTGTTGTAAATCAAAATGTCATCAAAAAATATCAACACAAACCTCCTTAACTGATTCTGAAGAACTCTGTTCATGCAAGACTGGAAGGTAGTAGGAGCGTTAGTCAACCCAAATGGCATGACTAGAAACTCGAAATGGCCATAGTGACATCTGAAAGCTGTCTTCTCAACATCAGACCCTCTCATTCGAATCTGATGGTAACCCGATCTCAAATCGATCTTCCAGAAGAACTTGGCCCCATGTAGCTCATCAATGAGCTCATCTATCCTTGGAATGGGGTATCAGTTTTTGATGGTGCTTTGATTCAAAGCACGATAGTCCACACACGTGCGCATGGTACCATCCTTCTTCTTCACAAGAACCACTGCAGAAGAAAAGGGGCTCTTGCTTGGGCGAATGAAGCCCATCTCCAAGAGTTCCTGAATGTTCTTCTCGATCTCATCCTTCTGCTTCTTGGGGTACCAATATGGAGTTGTAATTACTGGTTTAGCTCCTTCCTTGAGCTCTGTGATATGTTCTGAACCCCGTTCAGGTGGTGGCCCAAGAGGCAAATCAGCAAAGACCTTGCTCTTCTTTGCAAGTAGAGACTGAACATCAGGAGGATAGTCTCTTTTAGTCTCAACCGGACTAGCAGGAAGGATAATACATTCTACAACCCACTCGGCTTGATCATGACGGATCAACCTTGCCATTCTTTTGAATGACACAACTCGAGGACCCCCATTGGACATTCCTCTTAGCACTATCCTCTTCCCATCCGATTGGAACTTGAGCTCCATAGTTTGCAGATTTAAGATCTCTCCAAGTGAACGCAGCCATTGAATGCCTAAGACGACATCAGCATCTCCAATGCTGACTACATAGAAGTCATCCTTGACTTCGTAGTTTCCCAATTGCATAGTCATGTTTGAGATCTTCTTGGTGCATGAAATGTGGAAACCATCAGCAACCATGACCTTGAAGCCTTCAAACTCTTCTGTTTGCAGCCCCTTCTTTGCCACCACAACTTCATCAATGAAGTTATGAGTTGCTCCAGTGTCGATCAAAGCAACGATTCGCTGCCCTTTAACCATTCCCCGAACCTTGAAGGATTCATTTCTTTGGAAGCTCGAAAGTTGAGCCAAGATTCCTCCACTTTCCTTTTCATCTTCGGCCTCTTCTGGGGCTCTTTCCACTTCACTATCCTCAAAATCAGATTGCTGGTATGAAAAATCAGAATTACTTTCACCAGCTGAATAGTACTCAATCTGATTAAATTTAACTCCCTTTGGGAAAACATGATCTTGAGACCATTTTTCCCTACACCGGAAACATAACCCCTTTCTTCTGAGTTCGTTCAGGGTCTCCGGATCCAATCTTGTGACATGGGTATTATGATGTTTGAACTCCTTATGCTGAGGTCTCAAAGGAGGTCTATGATGAGGCCTTTTCCCTTTATCCCTTTTGTGAAAGGATGGATTGGATTGAAACTTTGCCTTAGGAGCCGCCCACTCCATGTTTCTTGCCTTCTTCATGGCCTCCTGTAGGGTTGGTGGATCAAAGGCTTTAATCCAACCCTTGAGTGGTTATGTCAAACCCTCACTGAAAAGTATCACCAATCGCCTCTCCGTGATTCCAGTGACTATGACTGAGAGTCTTTGGAACTCAGCTATGTAGGCATCAACTGTGCCATATTGCCTCAACTGTGCAAGTTCTCTGAAATGTATTTCAGGGTCTTTTTTCTCAAACCTCTCGATGAGCATATTGGTGAACTCATCATACGTAGTGATAGACTGATGACCCAAGGTGACTAGGCCATGGTACCACCACTCATGCGCCACCCCATCAAGGTGTAGCGTAGCGAACTTGATCGCCTCTTCTTCTGCCATGGGTCTGAGAGCTAGATAGTTATCCAGCTTCTGTATCCAAGCTCGGGCTGAACTGTTATCACTCCCGTCATAGTGTGGAAGTATAACCTTGTTGACAGCTTGATACAAATCCCCTTGCACTGGTGTTCTTCTTTGCTCATGATGTCTCCCTTGTCCCCTATTCTTTCTTTTGTGATCCATGAAGTCATTATAGGACATGTCCATCTTGATGTCAACAAGGAGAGAATCATACTCCGCATGGCCAAGCCTCAACTACTCCACGAATGAAGCATTTTCTTCAGGATCTGGCTGAGTGTTTACAGGTGCCAAGAAGGTGGGTTTGAATGGCCTGGCTGAGACATAAGTGTTGTTTGAAACAGGCCGAGCTGCATGTCCATCATGCTGGTTGGAGGCGCTATGCTCTCCTCCATGTCCTGAGTTGTTCTGTGGAGTTGTATTCTAGCCCACTTTCCCCATCATGAGAGATACCATGTCCATCAAGGCATCCATCTTCTTTTCAAATCTCTTTCTGGGACTTATCGATCTTTCTCTTCCCTTCCCACTGTCATCTCTATTGTTGGTGAACCTCTCATTACCCCCAACTGATCTCTCACCTTCTGCCATTTCAGTTTCCTGAGAAGACTCCCAATGAGCCCTCAAAACCTTTGAAGCTGTCTAACCTTCTGGAGCCTGGTAGGGCTGGAACTGTTTTCCAACCTTCTTGTCTTCCCTTGCAATGTACCTCTTTTCTCTGTCACTCATAGACAGTTTGTTCACAGGATGGCAAGATCTTGGCTCTGATGCCACTGAAATATTCTGAGCCAATTTTTTTCCTTTTTTCAAATTACAAATTACAACCCAATGCACCCGTTAAAGTTAGTAGCTAAACCAAAACGTTGCTGAAGCAACTCTAACCAGAATGTACACCAGGATCCCGATGTGGGCAAGGTGTGAGCATTGGTCAGAGGATCTTAATCAAAATGCTTATGCAAGAACTCTAACCAAGAATGGCGCTGATGATGGCGAGCATATGGTCAGAGGGTCTTCTATGCTAAGTACTGAAAGGGAACTCGACACCAAGTATGTGCTACCCAATCCAGTATGGAGTTGAGGCGACCATATGGTAGAGTATTACAAATTACAATGCTTGAAAGAAAGAACTGAAATGCTGAAAGTACTCAACACCCAGAATGTGTTTTCTAACCCAGAGTGGGAAAGTAGCTACCATAGGGTGGAGGTAAATTAAATACATTAGCAAATGCTGAAAGTAAAGATGAGCATTACAATTTGATAAGCAAGATTATAACTGCTGTCAGTACTACTGCCAGCTTACAAAATGTTAGATAATGCCTTGCTATCAATACAATCGAAAGTAATAGAGCTGCAACAATATCAATAGAATTCCTTTTAATGAATAAGGAAGATTAACTCAGAAACTGCAATATTAAGGCCAACCTGATAATCTGATTTTTGACAGTCCGGATCTTCATATGCACGAACAGCAGCCCTGCAACTCACCAATTTGCTCACAACACTCTCAAAACTCACTCAAATCCCACAGAGTAAGATGCAGAATAACCCTAGAATGATGGCGACCCAAATAGCACACTGAAACCCCAGCAAAAGACCTTATATTATTTATGCATGAAAACCAATGCAAGTACAGATGGTACGGCCCAACAAGAGGGGCGATTTTGCTTTAAAATTAAAGGATGATCTAAAAAATCTGAAACTTAAGACAATGATTTGCCCTTCCCAGACAGAGGGATATGAACAATACCCAGAAGAATATTTTTTGTATTTTCTGACATATGAGTGAAAAAGACAATCTGCTGTAGTAAATAATGCAATTCTAGAAATGCTCTAATATGAAAAACCAGAAACTAAATAGCCACAAGCTGAATTACAATGCACCAATCCCAATTAACTCACAAAACAAAACTAATTCATCACTAGTTGATGTGTTGCAAGCAAGAAGCAATGCCCGAGCTAGGAGGCCTTCATTCCTCGAAGCGATCCAATACCATTCCGGCAGAGTAACAATACTGTAGACAAAAGATACTAAATTGAGGATCAAAGTCTTCCTTTAATAATTTCATGTTGACTTCTCGAAACCCTAATCTTCACTTCAGAGTCAAACCCTAATCCCTTCAAAAGATTGCGTCCCTTTCTTCAAAGCTCTATCTTGACTTTTTAAATAAATTCAACACTTTAATAAATGCGTCCAAACTTAAGGCTTGATTTGACCTTGATAAATTATAAAATAATCTTTAATGAAGGCACCACCCTCAAAAGACCACTTTTTCAAAACAACATGAAGTCAATAGACTAGGCCAAGGGGTCAACGTTAAAATATAACATTAAAACGTGACTTTAATTAATTAGCTCGACTTATCTCTCCAATTGTGCCCCAAAGCCCTAAATGAGCAAGCCAACTGATCAAACTGAAGTAGAAAGTCAACCATGCCAACCCCAACAGGAAAACTGCCAGAAATAGAATTTACTAAAAATGGTAAATTCCAGAAAGTACTCAGAATGCCAAGAGAAATATATCATTGCGAAGCTCTCTGAAAACCCAGAAAGAATCCGCCGTTGAAACAACCAACTCCGAGCCAGAACATCCTTCAAAAAAGGAAACCCTAATTTTACCTTCCGACTAGCCTACGGGTCTCCGGAATAGGCCAACGGTCACTGAAAAGATCAGGCTTGAGACGGGGACATTACAGAGGTGGTGGGCTTGAAATTCACAAGTGAACCTTTGCATAACATAAATCATTCTTACAACTTAACATAGTATTTGCAACTTCCATGAGGTAAACCTTTCCATAAATACTCACTTAATTGCATTTTGATTTAACCCTGAAACTTTTTCCATAATCAAGCTCACTTAGCTTCCTACCCTATTTGCAAAATTCTGCACTATGAACCATTCATTTTGGAACTCCTAAACTTGTTCTTTTCTAAGCAATTGGATTTTTCTGCATTGGGCTATTTTCTGGGTGTTTTTTTTTTCAAAATAGTAGTTCTTTCAATAAGCAACGATTCCTTTTAACTTGAATGGTCCACTGGGCACTATTGCATCAAGTAATGTTTGTAGAGGTGAAATATTGATATTGGTCAAAGCCAGTGATCACATAGCTATTTGTGATTGGGACTCCTCAAAGCTTCGATCATCATCATGATACAATTCAGTTGAAGTCCATTTAATAGCCCCCATCTACCGCTTTGTAATCATTTTCCATGTTAAGGTATCTTAAAAGGGGATCTCATAGCATCTTTGATTAGAGCAACCTTACAACATTCAGTATCCAATCACTTGGAGATTGAAGAATTACGAGGCAATAGGTTGAAGGTGAGAAGCCAATACAAGTCATCCATCATGTACAATGGAAATGAGGATTATGTCACAAAGCACTTACACACGAACGCGTTCGAGATTGGAGCATACGTGGAAACTTTTAATTACTATGGGAGTCAACTTAATCAATTTTAGAAGCCAAGTTTAAACAGAATTTAAAATGGGCATGCCCATCATGTAATTAACTAAATTATGTATTGATTTTTCTCTTTCGACAACTATCAAAAGTTGCAGATTCCCTATCGAGTACTCTGGATGCATATTTGACAGTATTTATTAATTAATTGTTATATTTTGAATTTTAGTTAATTAATAAATATAATTAAATGTGTATTTAGATTGTTCGATACAGGTTGCTTATAAGTTGAGGGAATTTTAATTAGATTAACTGTATTTATAAGAATTATTTAATTATGATTATTTAGAAAATGAATAAGATTTTTTAACTTCATGTGTTTTTAAGATAATTTTAATATATATTTATATTTTATTTTATAATACAGGTTATAAAATGTGACATTAAATAGGAAGTTTCCTAAAATATTTACATTCAAAATTATTTTTATATAGATAAATATGATATAAAAATATCTAAGATTCTTTAACCAAAACTTTTTTATCACAAATTATATAAGCCTAAAATTTTAAATTATGAAACTAATTGTTTTAATTTAAATTAAAAAAATAGATATTAAGTGTATTTTCCTCCAACCTATCAATATTTATTATATTTCATTAATTGTTTGGTCATCCTACATTTTCTTTCAATCAATTAAACATTCAACAATTCATGGAGCAATCAAGGGTGACTATGTATAGTCAACATATTTGGTTTTTAGTTAATTATTTGTTTCCTCTAGGTCTAACTTTAATCTTTAATAGCCACCTAAAATAACTATGTCCATATTTGTCTTCTATTTTTATCATCTAGAATTGGGACAAGCGATTCTACTAATCAATCCTTAAAATAGCTAATAACACAAGGTCTCTCTCTTTAAAGAAAAAATCATCTAAAATTGGGTTAAGGGATTCTACTAATCAATCCTTAGAAAAGCTAATAACATAAGGTCACTCTCTTTAAAGAAAAAATGAAGTGTTGTATTTTCAACAATGAACAAAGTAATAAATAAGACAATATAGAATGTGTAAGGCAATCAAAAAATCCCATAGATATATGTTGGTTATAGGTAAGAGCAATAACATAATAATATCTAATAAGGATAATTTTAGTAGTGTTAAAATTATTAATTCAATTAATATATGTGCAATAAATAAAAAGAAAATAATTGTATATTTATCTATGGTCAATCTTTTAGTATAATAATTTTTTATATTGGAGATTATAAGTGGGATTAAGGATAGAGAAATTTTAGTAGATTATAGTAGATATTACTAATACATGTGTTTTGTTACTATTTTTCATACTTGAATCTTCAAGACTTATGGTATGATTTATCTTTTCTTGGTTAAGCGTTTTTATTTTAATTTGATGATGATGCTAGAAATGCAAATTAGATGACAATGTCCTAAATTCATGATGTCATTGGCCTTGTTTGATGCAATTATGTTTTTAATAAGATTTATAAATACTTACAATGGATGGTTATATTATCCGAAGAGGGCTAATGACATCACAAAGGCTTGGATATCACAAATTAAAGCCATGTGGGTGAAGTAGGAGCTAAATGTAAGCATGTAGTTAGTAGTGATTAGGTAAAACAAGAAGAGGGCTCATACCTGATACAAAATAGCCATTGAAGCAAGTAGGATAAATCTCATTATAAGTGAGACTTGGAAAGACCAAACAAAGACTAGCAATGTTTTTGACCAAATCATATAACCATAAAGAAGTGAGACAAAGGTCCCAATCCTATACAACAAACTTATCCAACAAGTCTCAAGAATGGGAAATGGAAGAAGTAGAAGAGGGACCTTTCCACCTTCTATGAACGGTAGTCCAAGTGATACTATCATCTAGATTCCCACTGCAAGGAGGAATAAGAGACACCTCCATGGGATGACCATCAATACACAAAAGGGGAATATAAGGAAAACAAGGCAAACTGCAGTTGCCATCCATAATAGAACCTTGAATTTGAGCAAAAGCAGTCGCTGGAACAGGTAATACACATTGAGGAGGAACCCTTGTAGGGTCCTCAAGACACAACAAATTTGCACTAGGAGCAAGATGCTCATCAAAATCATGGGAGGATACATCCACTGAAGCGACAAAAGCCTAAATAGTTAGGAGATTGTCATTAACATTCTTCCACCAAGTATTCACACCTTTTCGACGTAGGAGAGAGCAATCCACATCTAAGTGATCAGTAGCGAAACAATGATGATGCCTGAAAGGAAGGCCCTCATAATCGAGTAACTAAGGTCGATCCCCAACCAACATAACCACATCCTTGTGAAGAGGCAATGATATATCAATATCCATTAGAATGCAAGCAAAGGTCGAATGCCCCACAAAAGAGGTGGAATCATCAACCTTCAAGAAGCAACCAATAGAGTTACCAATGGCCTCATAACAAGTTTCCTTCCAAAACTAGAGGGGAAGATTTGAAAGTCTAACCTACACCAAACACACATTGAGTGGTTTGGTAAGGGAGTTGAGGAAAGATGTCCAAGGTTTGAGCGAGAGTGAGTGCTCACCCCAAGCCAAAAGTTGACCTAGCCTCAAACAAAAATCCTTAGAAGAAGCAAAGGAAGCAATGACGAAACCCTTAGTACAAGGGAAGAGCTCAATCTTACTAGCCACTAGGGGCCTCCAAGAATCCAAAACTCATTTGTGTAGGTTGGGAAGAGAGGGTCAAAGGTTGGAAAAATGACACACCAAACCTCTACATTAGTAGAAACCCTAGTTTTCAACAACATCCACTCCACAAACCACCACTAGGGAAGGTTTGGCATAGGAAAGAGAGTGATTCATCCTTAGAGGGTGAGTGTAACCATGAACCCCCACAAAAGAGGAAAGCACAAGAGGAGGAGAAAAAGGGGTCGAATTCATAATGAGGCATGAGTAGGAGAGTCCTCAGCAAGAGGCACATAATTAGAAAGGGCTAAACCGTCATACAACAACCCATCCATAGGCGACAAGGGCAATGACAAATTCATGCAATAGAGGAGAGAAGCAAGAGACAATGTAGGTGCAAGACCCCATGTGGTTTTAAGAGCTCTCGTAGGACACACGAGAGATGTGTGAGTTGTTGCAAGAGAAGACATAAGATCCTTTAATACATTATATTCTAAATGTTATTAGTGGTTAGGGATATATAACTAAAATTGTCACTTCGATAGAGCATGCTTAAAATTATTTCTACTATTCAAATATTTGATGTCTTTTGCGTTTATGTTTGACCTAACTCCATTTTTCATCGTATTAAAACGAAATAATTTAAACTTGTTAACTTATAGAAAACTTTTCCTTTTATGTTTATAGTAATATGCAACTATAACATCAATTTAGATGAATTACATGTTGCTAATTGAACCAAGTAAATTATTTGAAACACAATTATATTTCATTTAGTATATGAATTGGTACATGCCAATTCACGAACACTTATTGAGGTAAAAACTCCTCAAAAAAATATATAAAATATACTCTACAGGTTTATATATGGAGTGTTTTGGATGATTTTGAAGAAAATAATAAATATAATGCTTTAAAAATAATGGATAGATATGTAGGTGCAAATTTAATCAAATAGAATTAAGATTTTAACAAAACCTAAAAATGATTTTTATAATTTATAAATAGAGACTACTGCACATACTTGAAAGTTGTAAAGCAGTTTCAAGAAAATAAATCACACATTTAACTTAAGAAAAATACAATTGAAAAGCTTGATTCAAATTAGTATGCTCTTCTCTTGCACCATAGAGCAATCTTGAGAATCAAAAAATCGTTTTGCAAATAAGTTTGTATGGAGGCTGACGACCAAATGGTTACAAATTCTTTATATTATTGAAAGAAAATATTATAGGATATAATATACAAACTTGTTTGCAAAGCACTTTTTTGATTCTCAAGATCACTCTATGGTGTAAGGGAAGAGTATACTAATGCTTGTAACCTAAGACTCTAAATACTTACTAAGGCTCTAAACACTCGATCAAACATTTGATGCCTAAATGAGTATGAGAGTGGCTTATTTATAGCCTTTAAATGACCTAAGGATCCGATCACACCCCCAAGTTACCTATACTAATAGGTAATCTTCTAGAGAAAGCAAAGGAGGATTATCATGCCAAGTGATAGACATTGTCAGCCCTTGTTTTATTACATCGACTTTATTTATTTATCCATATTATTATAGTAAAGGAGGAATATCTACCAAAATAAATTTGGTCAACATTTGTATCCTTACTGTATGCTAATAGACAAAACATATCTTATAATATATAAATGTTTTTAATTTACATGTGGATATTTTTGTTTCTTTTGTACAAGAGCCCACCACGTCTTCATATGTACATATTGTAGAAATATTTCTAGAATATTCCACCACCAAAATATTTGTATATTTTTTCATAACTTCATTTTTCCACTTTTTCTAAATATTTATTTGCACACTATAATATTCATTTGTAGGAAACTTTATTTTATTTTATGAGACTATTACTTTTTTCCTAGACTACTAATTTGCCTACATGTTGTAGTGTAAAAATATGTATACCTTAACAATTTCACAATATGAATGTTCATGACTACTAGAAGCAGTGAGCAAAAGGTGTCTACATTTCAGTGTGCCTAAAGTTGCTAGAGGCAGTGAGCCGAAGGTTGCGGATGGTGAAGAGTTGTTATGGTGGATTCTCCTGTTGCTCTAAGGTAGTGAACCTCCTTGTAACAATTTATTTCTATTCTCTTTCTATTCAAACAGTGAACCCTTCTCTCTTTTGGATAGTGATCCCTTTTGGCAGTGAGCCTTTTGTAATCGGTGTTGTTATTCATATATATGCGAGTTAATCCTCACCGTCATTTTTCCCTAACTAGGGTTTTCCACATAAAATTTTGTGTTCATTTGTTTACATCCATGTTGATCCATAATAAAGGTTTTAAGGTTTTAATATACAACTGATTCACCCCCCCTCTTAGTTGTCATGTGTGTCTAATAGTTGGAACTTGATTTATATTCATTTGTAAAGAGTGTTTATAAAAATAGTTTTTCTATAAAATATATTGTGGTGAGTTTCAAGTATCACAATACAACATATACATTGAACTATATGTGATGATTCTTTGGTAGTAAGTTATGATACAATGTGCATGATTTTCTCATGTGGTGATGTTGTGATAAAAACTATAAGTGATCTAGAAGAACTTACAACCACACATGAAAATAGTGTTTTATAGAAGCATGAACAATGATGCAAGATAACTTGTGACAAAATTGGAGATCATGTGACATAATTTGAGAGTAGTATAATATTTTAGGAGAGGCACAAGGTACCAAAAGTAGTTAGAAGTGAAGTTATGCTTGTGTGTGCTAGCACAAGTGAGGATTTGATAGTTGTGGCTATATTAGAAACATGTCTATACTTACAATGTTACAATTGTAACTATTCCTTCATAGTGTGAGACAATGCTTATGTGTAGAAGGTGGCCACCCATATGGAGATGTCATACTTGGTGGAATGTATGGTATAATGGCATCATGTTGTGGTTGGATTATAGTTACATGCCTCTTGGTATTCCTTGAGTTGGTTGGATAGTTAGATGACTAGTATTTCCATGTGTACATATATATTTATCCTCTTGTATGAAGGTGTAGACACCCAAAATTGGCCCATTTCATTATTTAGGCATTTATCGCATTTTTCACCGTATACCTTCATTTTGTCTAACACTTATATTTCATTTTCCTCTTCATATCTTTAATTAATTAAATAAATTTTATTTATTTAATTAATGCTCATTATTCTTCTATCTTCCATCAAATGATTAAATAATTTTAAATTATTTAATTATTGTATATTTCTTCTAATAAATAAATAAAATCAATTATTTTATTTATTTATTCACCATCCACCTAATTTAATTTTCTTCCATTTTTTATCTTATTCTTCTAAAATGTGCAAGTGGGCCCCGTTGTCTTTGAAAAATGGCAATAATCAAAATGGGGGACAATTTAATAAAATAGAAAAAAATCTATTACCTCCTCATCACTCCAACTCCAAAATAGAAAAAGCATTCTATGTGGAGAAAGGAATCTTACCACTATCAAAGCCCGCCCAAGGTTTCTAAATAAAGTGCCTTTTCATGGACACTTGGCACATGCACATTCATTCTTGTCTCTCCTTCACTCTCATCCATTGATTCATTCTTTTTCTCCCCATCGTTGATCATCCATCTTGCAAGTCTATAAATTAACCCACAACCAAGCCATTTGCATGGATGAGCTTTCAAGTACCCTTACTCTGTTTAATTATCTCTACAATCTTTCATCCATCATCTTTCATCTATCTATTTTCCTCTATCATCTTCATCTCAACATTATGATGTTGCAATAGTGAGCAACCAACATTCCCTCCATCAACAATCCTTTGAAATCTTGCATGCTCATGTGAGGTTGAGAAGAGCAATGGAGATAAATCAAGCATAATATGGAGATCAATTTGTGTTTGTATTTATTATTTTGATTTTCATGTTGTCTTGTGCTTCATTGTGCTTGTTAGGGTTTCATTATAATTTGTTTATGCATTTGCCCTAAATTTTTACCCTAACTACATTTGGTGAACCCGACGTGAATCCTTTGATCTAGCTTATTTTTTGCAGGTTTCATTAGTTTTTTGTTGTAGATTTGTCATTTTTGAACAAAAACCCCAAGGTTTACAAATTTCTTCATATCTTCTAAACGACTATGAATTTTTCTACAATATTTTCACTGAATCTTGTGCATCATCTCAAGAGGATATAGTAAAAAACATTGAGGGTTTATCGACATTTTTGTAGGAGTTATCGTGATTTTATGTTTTTTCATAAAATTGACTTTTTAGATGCAAATCAATGAATTTTCCAGAAATTTTTACATTTATGGAAAGCTCTTGAAATTCTATTGGGGTCTCTTTTTTGCAAATTTTATTTTGAGGTCATATAAGGTACCAAAAAATCCAATCTTTGTTTTCTATAGGGTTTTCATAAATCTGCATTTCTGGGTGCAAACTAGGGAATTTTTCTGACTTCTTTACATTTTTGGAAAGCTCTCAAAAAATTCAAAGGAGTCTCTTCTTTGATTTTGTATTTTTTAGATTAATAATGCCTTCAAATAATCGAATCTAATTTTGCTCTGTTAAAAACATGTATCTGAAATTGCAATTTTCTAATGAGCTTTTTTTTTTATGGCTGCATTATAATATAATTTTCTGATTTTGTAGGTGAATCTAAGGAGCTGGAGCAACATTGGCATCAACATCTACAATAGATTTAAGGACGAAAACAATCGGATGCAATCATTTCATCTTTTAATTATTGTTTGCAAACACATTTGGATTTTGGGCTTTAAAACAAATCTTGTCTTCAATCACATATCAAAAATCAGGTCTAAAATTAACCATTGTTTTCCATCACATCTTGATTTGGGATATAAAAAGAACAAGTGCCTGAACTATTTACACACATTTCAATTTTCTAAATGGAAATTAACAACTGTGAGTGTGAATCAAGTGTGTGTGTGATAAAAAAACACCTCACTTAGTTCGCTTTTGTCTTACCCTTCTTAGGAGGCTTTCTTGGAGACACACCACTCTGATGGATGACCTCAATTGAGGTGTGAATCGAAATACACGCTTCTTTGGGAGTTAAAATCTTGTCACTCTTGGCTAAGCCCCAAATAACTTTATACCTTTGGGAAGTGAAGGTGAAGGGTGGGTTACCCTTTTCTCTTGGCTGTGTGGTAGGATTTTGCTTTCAAATTATCCGTAGTCAACCTCGTGCATCCTAGCTTAAGACCTAATTGGCCATACCCACCTAAATAGTTCTAGGACTTGTTGATGTGTCTTCTTCAAGTGCGTGCTTAATCATTACATTCATAATTTCAAATGCAAACTTGCTTATGTGTCTTTCTTGTGTGTGTAATCATTTGTTTGCAAATTTCCATATCAAGCTATAAACACCAACACATAAACATATCATTATAATAATCCTAAGCATTCTCTTTCTTATCACATTCCAATCAATTTCATTCTAATCAATCCAAGTCATCCAATCTAATCATTCCACATCATCATCATCACCTTAATCCTAGTCAAGCATTTGCTAAAATGGTCCTAATCCTTAACAATCATAGTCACAAGCCCAAGGTCATACTTCAAGGATCCCCTTCACCTAATCATGAAGATAATCCAAAACCATATATCCTCCAAGGTGGGTCAAACTTTTCTCCTAGTGATGATGAGAATTTTGTTGATCCTAGTGATGATGAGAATTTTGTAGAAATCTTAGGTCATCTTAATGATACTATTGACAAGGGAAATACCACCTTAAGTTTGGAATCATGCACCACTCCATCTACTAGTCCTCCATCACCATCTAATAAAATGCCTATCTCAAAGCAAGCTAGTCCTACACCAATACCACCATCCAACTTCACAAGCTCTAATCCATCAACCAAAGAATCCTTTGATGATTTTATCCAAAGACTACTAGCAAAGAATAGACCATCCCCATGTCAAGCACCCTAAAGATCTTACCAAAGAACCTTTGAATTCCATGCATATTCCTCCAACTCCATCATGTGCTCCACAACCTATTGATCTTATATGTCTAAGTCAAAGTCCATCATGCCCTCATGTTGTTGATCACAAAGAGCATACCAAGGCTCTTCTAGAGCCTTCCACTTCCATTTCTACTCAAATCCAAGAGCTATTTCAAGAGCATTATCCTAAGCATGAGGAAATATTAACCTCTCATTCTAATCAAGATCTAGGCCCTTCTAATGATCCCACTCATAACATACTTGGTCCTATTCATGATCAAGCTTCCCTTTATGATCTAGATCCTACCTATTATCAAGAAGGCCATGATGATCCTCTTAGCCAAATCTATGCATTCCATGGTCAAGAGCCTATCACTTCACCTATCCATGAGCAAGAAACCTCCATTGCTCCTATACACCCCCTACCTAGTCCTATCCATGATCTCACATTATCCACTTGTCATGCTGAGACACATGCCTCCCAAACAAATATAGAAGATCAAACCAATAGTGTGGATCTAAATGAACATAATCAAAGTCCTAATGATCCTTCCACATCCACTATCAACCCCATTTCAAATCGACTGGCATGTCCTATTGATCTATCCAACTTTATTCATGAATGTTCCTCCATAGGAAAACAACAACCATTATCCTACACTTCACCTTCTTCGTCAAATAATGAACTCAAGTCTAGTATCCAAACTACACCTAGTCCCATTGTCCATCGCATACTCCAAAACATGAACTACAAAGGTAAAGGCTTAGGCCTTCATGAACAAGGTATTTTGTAGCCAATCCATGTCAAGGTCCCTCCACACTCTTATGGCCTTGAATATACACCCCAAGGACACCAATCTCAAGATGTTGGTACTTCCTCCATGCATCCTAAGTCCACCTCCTTCCATCATATGCCCTATCATACACCCAAATCAAATGTTGCCATTCCACCTCCATTATCTTACAAATGTCAAAAGCATGTGACTGTACACCTTCCACCATCAACTTTTCCACCATTTCGTCCAACTCCTAATATCCCACCATATAATCTACCTTCGTTACTCCCAACACCTAATATCTCCATTATACAATCCCCTTATCCATCTATCCATAAATCTTCTAAAAATCCTAATCATGACCAACAAATGCACACATTGTCTAAACATAAAGCTTCCACTCATTCCACCATACCCATGGGATTTAAAAGAAAAAAATTTGATGCCTCTACCTATAAAGAAAAAAATCCTAAGGGTCCTTATGCCTTAGGACACAAAAGCAAAGAATCAAAGAAAAATTCATCTAGAAAGCTATATAAGCCCATACCTCCAAAATAAAATGCCAAAACTAAAATGGTTTGGGTCCCTAAGAAAAAGGAAAGCAAGTCAAACGAGGCATCTACATCTCAAAAATCCCAACCATCCACTTCCACCCCACATTTGCATTCCATTGAAAAGTCTCAAATTCCTAAATCCCATAAGCAAAATAAAACTCATAAAAATACTAAGTGTCTATGTGGGTACCTAAAGAATTGCATCAACCATCTCCTAAGCAAACATTTCCATTGCTTCCTACACCACCTTTCCATCAAAAACTTCAATGTTTAGCACGGTGTGTGCAACCGTTGACCAGTCATGATTCCATTCCCACATACCTCCATCTCCCCGTCCTTCAACTACTATCCTACATATCTTCCCAATCACCTTCCTATGGTCCATGCTTTTGCATAAACCTTTCATCCATCCTTTTGCATAAGTCCTATACAATCCACATTATAATCCACTATTCCCCATCCATCCTTGCATAAGCCTTTCATAATCCTCGATATACCTAATCCATCTCACACTCATGTCATTCCTTACTAACGTCTATGAGCACATTGACATGGTCCATGTGATGAAATCATCCTTCTAGTGGGACTATCACCTTTCATGGAACTAGACACTTGAGTCCCTCCTATCCTTCTCTTATCCAAAAAAAGAAAGAAAGAAAGAAAGAAAGAAAAAAGTAAAGAAAAATCCTTTCGTCCAATGGTGAAAACCACCCTTGGTGGCACCTTGGATAAGTACCATGACTAAAACTTGGTAAACAAGCATCATGTGTAGGTTGATCTTCTATGTCACTTACACTTGGGGGCACGTTGTCTCATCCTATCTTATCATCATTTCCCATCATACCCATATACTTATCATATTGAATCCATTCATCCTCTCTTCCTCCTTTTGATCTTGATAAAAATAGGGGGAAAAATGTTGAAACATGCTTTGGATATCTTTTGATATACCTCATCCTTCCAAACAAGCCTATCACCATCCTATTGTTCTAAGCATTGTCATAAAAATCCTAAGTATTGTAATTAGAATGGGGCATGTTATTCCTATATGACATAGTCTTTGGATATCACATCCTTACTCTCTTATGATGCATACATCCATTCCATTCACTATGACCTATCCTTTTTATCGATCCATCTATCATGAACCTTCTACCCCTTATCCTATCACCCACTTTTTCATCCATCAATCCCATCTATCTCCTTGCAGCTAGACTTGGTTTTCCCTTGTCATTGGTATCTAGCACAAAGGATACCCAAATTGTCATCCATTGACATCTCAAAACATTTCAAAAAAAGTCTTGAAAAAATACAAAAAAATTGAAAAAAGGTCCTAAAAAGTCCAAAAAAATCAAATATTCCCAAAATCCAAAAAAATCAAAACATTTGAAAAATTCAAATAAAAAATCCCCAAAAATTAAAAAAAATGAAAAAAGGTCCTTGAAAAATCCAAAAAAAATCAAATATCCATCAAAAACCTAAGCAATAAAATCAAATCATTTCTTCATCAATCAATCATCACTAATCAATCCAATCATTATCATCAAATCATATCATTTCTTCATCAATCCAATCATCAATCAATTCTATTCTTCAGTCAAGTCAATCCAATCATCTAATCAATCAAAATCATTCCAAGCAATAAATCCAAATGCAAATCAATCCTTAAAACCATACCGACCAAGTTAATCAATCTTACCAAATTATCCAATTGCATCAATGGTCTTGATCCTATCCTTGTTGTAAACCCAATCAATTAATCAATCAATCAATCAATCAATCAAATTATCAATCATCCTTGTGTTGATCTAGGGATATATCATTCCCCACAATGACAACGCTATCATCATCATCAATCAATCAATTAATCAACGGTTTATAGCTTGATAGGGGCAATACCTTGTTTGTTTTTATATCATTTGTGCATGCTTGCTTGCTTGCTTGCTTGCTTGTGTGTGTTATCATTTTTATCTTGCATTTGCATCAAATCCGCATCACTCCCATCTAATATTCATATTTTGTATCTAGAAAAGGTTGTGTTATGCTGGGGCACGAGACACATCATCACCTTGGTCTTTATACCTTGGTGCATAACATTTAGTGCTATATCAAACATCATGATTGCTCACTTTCTTGCAACACAACATATCATTCATCTCCTTCATCCACTTCCTATCTTGCATCATTCATCTTATCCCTCCTTATCATTTCATTTCATTTCGAGAGCATACTCCTGTTTGTTCAACACGCCTATCCTCTTGAGGGGGCATCATCATCATCATCATCATCATCATCATCATCATTATCCTATCTTTCCTTCATCATCCATTTTCTTTTACCCGTACCTTAGTTTCTTTGAAATGATATTACTCGACACAAATCTCATCATCTCGAACATCATCTCAAAGAGGGGAAAAATGTAGACACCCAAAATTGGACCATTTCATTATTTAGCCATTTATTGCATTTTCCACCGCATACCTTCATTTTGTCTAACACACTTATATTTCATTTTCCTCTTCATATCTTTAATTAATTAATTAAATTTTATTTATTTAATTAATGCTCATTATTCTTCTATCTTCCATCAAATGATTAAATAATTTTAAATTATTTAGTTATTGTATCTTTCTTCTAATAAATAAATAAAATCAATTATTTTATTTATTTATTCACCATCCACCTAAATTAAATAAATTTAATTTAATTTTCTTCCATTTTTATCTTATTCTTCTAAAATGTGCAAGTGGACCCCATTGTCTTTGAAAAATGGAAATAATAAAAATGGGGGACAATTTAATAAAATAGAAAAAAATCTATTATCTCCTCATCACTCCAACTCCAAAATAGAAAAAGCATTCTACGTGGAGAAAGGAATCTTACCACTATCAAAGCCCATCCAAGGTTTCTAAATAGAGTTCCTTTTCATGGACACTTGGTGCATGCACATTCATTCTTGTCTCTCCTTCACTCTCATCCATTGATTCATCTTTTTTGTCCCCACCATTAATCATTCATCTTACAAGTCTATAAATTAACCCACAACCAAGCCATTTGCATGGATGAGCTTTCAAGTACACTTACTCTGTCGAATTATCTCTACAATCTTTCATCTATCTATTTTCCTCTATCATCTTCATCTCAACGTTATGTTGCTGTAACAGTGAGCAACCAACATTCCTCCATCAACAATCCTTTGAAATCTTGGATGCTCATGCGAGGTTGAGAAGAGCAATGGAGATAAATCAAGCATAATATGGAGATTGATTTGTGTTTGTGTTTATTATTTTGATTTTCATGTTGTCTTGTGCTTCATTGTGCCTATTAGGGTTTCATTATAATTTGTTTATGCATTTGCCCTAAATTTTTACCCTAACTACAAAAGGCATCAAGGTTAGATAGATATACAAGCTGAAAGGATAGTATATGGTTCTAAATGATTAGTGTAACTTTATAGAATTTGTAGAAGAGTATTTTGTAGATTGATACTCTATAAAATACCTTGTTATATTGAATATTTGTTGATTCTTAATGATATAACTATGAAAATATTTTGGTGGTGGGTTTTCTCCTGCAAGGGTTTCTCATGTAAATATTTGAGTCTTGTGTAATTATTAGAATACGATCTTAATAGGGATTATTAGGGTTCATATTGTTATAACATGTATATATTGTTCTAATATAAGACCATAAAACCTCATGCTTATTATATGTTTTATAAAGCATATACCATTTAATAATTAATAATCTAATAAACTATTAGATTATTAAATTATTTACAAATGACAATTTTGAATGGGTGTGGCAAGTACCCTTCTAGGTAACTTTCCACCCCTCCTATATTTAAGAATATTCTCTTGCATTTAGAAGAGATGGATTTTTTGGAAATTTGCTAAGATAGTAAAATTTATCACTCCACACAAGAGATTTATTGTTGACCATGTGGAAATGAGAAGTGATATCCCTAGGTTTTGTCTTTGATTTTGTAGACAACTTTATAAGTGTTTTATAATATAATGATGTATTATGGCTTTTTTACCCTAAAGGATTTTCCCATGTATATATGGCATAATGTGTTATCTTTATGTATCTTATATTTCTCATTTCATTTATTTAATATATTTTTTATAATGGTTAGTAATCTAAGATCCTAATTTTAAGCATGGTAATAAAAATTGTTTAGATTGTACTAATCATTTTTATAGATTAGAAGAATGCTAGCAATAGTCATAGCTTTACACAAAATAATTATGTTTGATTTAAAATTTATAAGATTTTTATTTCTAATATCACACATTTGAAATGCTTACATTATAAATTTAAGAAGGGTGTCATTTTTAACTCTATTCATCAATAGTCTTTATAAGTAGATGCAAAAATGCATTAAATCTTAAAACTTGTATTGGATGGTTATGTTATCCATTTGAACTTAATATCCAAATAACACAATATATTTCATGCTACAAAACTATTTATAAATCTCCCTAATGTTAGATTTTCCCAAAAATCATAATCATCCACAAAATGGCACCACTAGATTAATGAGCTCTTTGATCTTATGAGGTCATGAGAACTTGGGATTCTTAGAATAATTCTACCACCCCTTTAGTTGATATAGGTATTCTTAACAATGCTACTATGTGATTACATTGCTATTGACACAATTGGATGGTTGAACATTGTCCATTAAAGGCATTCATTTATTTCTACTCTTCATTCTTTCAATTATCCCAGAAATCTTTATCATTATGATCATGTTTGAAATTCCTTTCTAGGAATTGGGATATTATCCCCTTGGAATGAAATGAATTATTGCATTCTCTATATAAAGATAAAATGGAGGATATTCATGCCCAAATATAGTTCCATTGCTTTATCCTTGCATTACTTGGATAGGATATATGATGGGCAATAGTATTTTGCATAGCACATTTAGAACTTTGTGTACCTCTAATATTTGACAATAAAATTCATGAGGAGAAAATCAATTGAATAATCAAATGTATGTGTATGATTTATTTTTTATAGATAAGGTACATAAAATATTTGAAGAAATACTTCATAAAAAATAACATACATATGTCACTACGACTGTCTAATAAAATACCTTGATACTATATCCATGAATAATCACAATAATTTGACCTTTCCACTTAAATTTTATTAGATCAATAGTAATATATAAAATTAAAAATTCCAATATAGTGAAGAGTATCTTGTCCATGAATAGGTAAATCCTCCTAAATATTTCACCATAAAAAACATATATAATGAATCAATAACCCCTCACAAGAAGAAATCTAAACAAACTAAAGCCCACATCACTAGTTAGAAATCCAACATGATACGTATTTTTTTAATTTTTAAATAAATTGAATTTAAATTACATATTTATTCAATTTCCATATGCATGAGTTATGTTGCACTAGAATATTTTGTAGGGTTAATCTTACTTATGAAGTATCACAAATAATAATATGGCCACTCTTTGACATAAATTCACTTTCCATATGCATGAGTTATGTTCATCATGGGGTAGAATAATGAGAAAAATAAACCAACAAATGGATTATGATGTTTCTTGTTGAATATTATAACTTTAGACCATTCTTGACTTTGGATTTTTATTTAGTTATTAATGAAATACATTAAAGAGGCTGATATAGTTACGATTTGGGACTGTGTAAATATACTCCAATCTCCTTATGGTAAATCTACACTTTACATTATTGGATCATTTAACATCCTCTACTTGATACATTTTTTTCCTTGTACATATTATGAGAGAATAAATCCATTCAATTTCGCACACTCCAATAAAATTTGTTCTTTTATATTTTTTCCTTTGTACATATTATAAGAGACTAAAGCCATTCAATTTCTCACACTACAATAAAATTTGTTCTTTTATACTTCATGAAGAAATGAAGTGTTTGGAATTTTAGATCTAACTTTAAGTTACATGGAAATAAGTATGATTTGTTCATTATACATGTAGTAATTTGGCCTTTTTTCTATAATAAGTAAACTTAATAAAAAATAGTTACTTATGTAATTATTCATTTTATTGATTGAGTTGGATATGATATGTTTATTCATATATTGTAAATTTTTTGATAACATATTGATGCCATATTTATGCTTCATGCCAATAGAAGTGAGTCATACTCAAAGCTTGACAAGATTTTTGGAAAAAAAAATGAAAAGAAAATGTAATGAGATTATGAAGAAATAATACTTAGACAAATATGCAACAAGTGGAATTCTAAGAAGGAAAATATTAATGAATATTTGTATTCCTTGGCTCTTTTATGGATTTTCAACCTTCAACTCATCATTGCTTCTTCATGTTTGACTAGTTTGTATAATAAAATTTTATATTTAAACGAATGGGATTACAATACACCATGCTTTGTTAAAACAACAATTGCCAATACCATTTTAAAGTAGTGGGTAATGTAATTTCAATATTAAATACTAGAGCTATATTGAACATCAATTTTTATTTGAAAATTATATAATCAATTCAAATACAATTCAATAATATTAGAAAAAATCATTACACTACAAATATTTTCCAAATTTTCCAAACTCACAGCATCGAAGCTCCAAGTCAATGAGCCAATAAAGAACCAACAATGGATGTCCAACCCACTAGACTAGGAGATGAGCTTGCATGTAAATAATTTGATTAAGAGATTTAGCATGGATGAAAATAGTTCAATTCATGGGGATCAAGTCCTCTATCAATAGTCCTTTACCATTTATTCAAAGATGGAGCACTATCTTATTAACAAACAAGGTTAGAGGGTATGGTATTTCAAGCGTACTAAATTTTCATACAAATTAAAATTCTCAATCTCTCACATACAAAAAAATCCTAGATGTGAACAAATTCTACCTCTTTACCTTATGCTTTTAGGAACTACTGTTAAACTTATAATTAATGCTTGTCAATGTTTATTACCTTATAGGTTCTCCCCTATATTTGTGCAATATTTGAAAGTTCTCTATTTGATTATTTATTTTTTGAAAGAAAGATACTTTAAATCAAAGTTAGTGCTCCTAAAAGTCTCGATACATTGTAGGATATTGATTTTAGTTTTTTTTTTTCTCATATATTATTTAATATTCTAAAATAAATACATAATTAAATAAAATTGATGTGTTAAGAGTCATATAAAAAATATATGAATATTATATTAACATTTTGATAAATATTAGTCAATTTAGAATTGAAAGTGAATATATCCTAAAAAATGAACGTATAACAAATTAGCAATAAAGGAGTGGTTAGAGGCTACTTTTAGATTTTATTTATTAAATAAATCAATCTTTTTTATTGAATAAACGAATCTTCTTTATTAAATCAACCTAAAATATTCATTATTAGGATTTCTAATTCACAACATCTTGTCGTATAGAGGACAATGGCTCTTGTGATAATGAAAGTAGGAGCTAAGGGATAGATAATGATGATTGTATGCTTGTTGTTAATACTTTGTGTCTTTTATGTCTAACATCTCTTATGACACTTAAGGCAATAAACTACTAATTATATGTTTTTGTGTAATAACACATTTTTAGTGGTCTGGAAATAGGATCAATAAAGAAGACTTAAGATATACAGGTTCTCGTCACATTTTGGAGTAGTTTAAACATGATGATCATAATTTTTTTAAAATTAAATAATGCATAAAAAATATTCAAGCATTATTGTTAAAAATTAATCTTTACTTAGGTGAAGATTATTTATTATTATTATTATTTAATTACTTGTAGGAATATTCTAAAGGAATCCCTACAAGTCTTTTGTCTCATTTGAGTATCCTCACACATGTGTGAGGATGACTCATAACTCCTCTTCGAAGGAATATTAAGGCTTAGGTGTAGCCTCCTCATTATGAGGATCTTCACACCTTGCACACACATAGGATGAAAGGTGGCATGCATAGAAATAAGAGTTACTTATGAAACTCCTTTCTCACCTCTATTTATTGAGGTTCTTCTCTCCTTATTCATGAAGAAGCATTATATGCTTAACCTCTCTCAATCTCTCTCATTGTAATCTTCTTTAGGCTTTATGCCATCTTCATAATATTGGGGATTTTTTCTTTGTTTTCCCTTCTTTAAAAAATCTTGTGTTTCTTCTTGGATATTTGGTATGCTTGCTCTTGGTTTTCATCTTAGATGGTAATATTTTCCTTCAAACAATAACTCTTGGATTCATACTTTCCTTTATTTAATTTTATTATTCCTTTCAATTATTGTATCCCTTATAAACCATCTATTTAATAATTGTTATTACTAAACTCATATGTAAACTATTCCATCTACTTGATGATTATGCCTTTTTTTATCAATGTGGTATCATTTTGACAATATTAAACTGTGTCTTTGATGCACCTTGATTCAAGTTGTTCTTGCAACTTGTGAACTTTTTTTTTATAGTTATTGAAATTGTATGATTTGCATATTTATATAGAAGATAATTTTCAAATCAATTTTATTTATCACATACTCTAACCTATTTGCAATGGGTGGCTTTCACCATAACAAACTATCTAGGGAGCAATCATGGAAAGGATATATCACTTGTTTCTTAGATATTTTCCTATGTATATTCTACTATATGTGTAGTTAAATGATTATTTTTTCCTTAAAGAAGCATGAAAAAATATGCATACTTATATTCATGAAAATCTCTCATGATCTCCTTGATGATCATCATCAAATCATCTTCATCTAAAGTATTGTTAGACCATTACAACTATGCTATATGGAGTTGACATATTATTGAATCAATTATTAGATATAAAAAATCTTAGTCTATTTGATCATTCAAATCGACTATATTCCAAGATTAATTACAAGTATCTCAAAACAAAGTATGCAACCAAGAAATATAATATGATCAAACTAGTTGTTATTAAGACTAATATTTAATTCAAACCTAAATCTATCATATCAAAGATTAATCTTACCTAGTTAAATTTTTAATTTACCTAACCATATCTTGACTAAATATTACCTATATAATAGGTATTACATCTAAATTATTGTATAAAATTATATAATCTTTGGAAAATAAAAAATGCACATTAAAATTATATTGTATAATAGAATTTATTATTATTGCACCAAGAATAAATTTATTCAATAGTTATATTATTAAATTTATTATGATCCTATTAATAGGAAATCTAATCCAAGTTATTTATTCAAAATATGGTTCGGGTGCTACCACATGGATCAAGTGATACTTAAAAACAACAACCTTATATTGTTCTTTAATCTATAGAGTTTGAATATAAAAATAGTTACAAAAGAATCAATATGGCTTAGGAAATTACTAGAATATTTTCATCTAGGTACTAGTAAAACTCTCACCTTGTTAAATGATTACCAAATGCTATTTACTCTTACCAAATACTTGTGCTCAAAAATCTAGAAATAAAGTATATTGAATTTTGTGTGCACTTCATTCAAGAATTTTTTTCTATCATATAAGTACTCTCTGATTCTATTAGAATGATACCAAATGGGATGGTAATGATAGAAAGGTTATTTGATGTTGGTTACTAACATCATAAATTATACTCGGCACAACTAAAGGAATCACTAACTAATTCACATAATTTGGGAAATAGTATATATTGTGATCAAGATGAGCTTGGCTACAATCCCAATAATCACAAAAAAATCTTGTATGCATTGTAGTACCAAACCTTTGTGCAACACCAAATTTTCTAAATTCAAATCAATACTTCTTACCCTTAGGATTTTCCATGGAGGGGGATGTACATGGAAATGACACCTACTAGTGGCTAAATCTATATGTAAGACCAAAGGGTACTTGTAAGACCTATAGTCAATGGATAAGACCTAAAGGCACATATAATACCTACAAAACTTTACATGATTTATTATATAATTCCTTAGGGCGTGTTAAAATTCTTCCACTTGTAAATATTGTATTATAGAAGACCTATGTGAAATATATAATGAACCTAAGGGAGGCTAATTTAAGGAGTCTTGTGATCCAATAAAAACTTCATAAAACTTCACTTAAAGCATCATTATTTGAAACAATGGGATTATAAATTATGGAAAAATGACTTCCATATAGTTCATAATGTGTGATTTTCATTTTGACATAGATTTGTGTCCTTGTTTATCTCTACCAAGAAGATCTATTTTATTGGGGTACTTTATTTTTTATGGAGATTGACAAGTTATGCCCCCTATTAACATAAGGGGGAGTGTTAGAACATAATGTTGTTAGGGGTCGTACCCTTATAGCATTTTTATATTATTCTAATATAAGTTTATAAAACCTTATATTTATTGTGTGCTTTATAAAGCGTGTACCATTTAATAATTAATAATATAGTAAACTACTCTTATAGCATTTATATATTATTCTAACATAAAATTATAAAAAAATATTTTTTGATTCTATGATTTATAAATCATCTACCATTTAATAATTAATAATCTAATAATTGGTTTTTTAATTATTTACAAATGATATTTTTGAATAGGTGTAGTAAGTATCCTTTCAAGTATTTTTCTACCCCTCCTATATATAAGGAGCTTCTCTTGCATTCAAAAGAGATAAAAATTGGGATATTTGGTTAAGATACTGAGCTTTATCACTCTACAAAGGAGATTTAACATTGGCCATGTGGAAGTGAGGAGAAGTGATATCCCAAAGTTCTATCTATGATTTTATAGATAATTTTGTAAGTGTTATAATATATGATGTCTTATGGAGTTTTTTACTTGAAAGGGTTGTATATATGGTGTAATGTGTTATCTTTGTGCATCTTGTAGTTCTATTTCATTTATTTTATATTTTATTGGTAATGATCAATAACTTAAGATCCTAGATTTTGGTAGTAATCTTGTGGATGCATATTGTTAGGATTGGTGATCAATAATTATTATAGGACTATAATTCTCAATTTAATATTTCAATAATTATTATTATTTCATGTGATTCTAAGAATCATGAAAGGGTAACTAGGATGTCCTTAACGGTGACAAATATGTTTTGTAATTAAATATTAGTTTCTTAGGCACTTCGAATATTTTTTGCAAGGTGTCATTGAGTGGGGAAGCTTAATATGGCCTATGATAACATCTATGAACACTTAGTATGAATTTTAAGTGAATATAAATATTTATGGTGATATAAGAGGTGTATGAGACATCTATGTCATTATAAGAGGTGTAAGAAATCATCTTTGATTGTCTCTAAGAATTTGGTAGACTTTTTTAGACTTTGGAAGTTCTTATTTTGTCTTCTAGTGGGTGTTTTGTTCTCTAGTGAAGTTAGATGTCCAAGTTCATAAAAAAAGACTTGAAACTTCTAGAAAGGTGTTTGTAAATGCTTAACGCATTCCATGAGTTATCTTTTAAATGTAGACTACTTTGCTCATGGCTTTAATCTATTATATTGGAAACTATTTATGTTTTCTTGTATTAATTGTGGCTATGTATCATAGATTGGAGTAGGAGGTGACACAAGTTATTTTGTAGATTTTAGTGGTGAGTTTGTTTGTTATGAGGTATTTTACGTTGGAAGGTACATGTTTATGCATGCGTATCATTTTTTATTGTTAAATAATATAAGGCACGATGAAAGAATAAATTTTCCCTTCTATTTACTTTCATCCCTGCAAATTAACATTGAGAAAGGTGCTATCCCTCCCCTGCATCAAGGTTTGATTCTAGCTTTGTACAAGTATTCTCTTGCATTAAACCCTCATGGAAACCCTCTTGTTTCCAGAGTTGATAATCCTAACCACAATGATGGAGATAATGTTGAACCCCTAGAGGATGCAAACCCTACTAAGGATCCTAATCCTTGACCGCCTCTTATTGCTACTACTAGAAAGGTGTTAAACCCTGCTAAAAGCCCTTCCCCTGCTACTAAAAGTGCAAATCTGTCTACCCCTGTGGTTCCAAAAAATGCTGCTAAAAGTTCCATTGAATTTGAGTTAGTGAAAGCAACTTTAGAGAAGAGAAAACATTCTCTTCTCCTAGAATTACCCAAGTCTAAGAAGATTAAAAAATATATGAATACTCAAAATGAAGTTATTACAATCAGTGAAGATAAAGAGGGCACACTAACTGAGGATTTGAAAGAAATGAAGCAAGTTCAAGGTAGTGGTGGTAGTCATGGTCATAGGTCAACTCACCTGGCAAAGGCTGCTTCCAATGATAGGAAAGGAAAACAAAAAGTCTTTATGGATGAAGAGGAATAGTTGGAAATTGAAGAATTCAAAGCCCAAGTAGATGAAGAAACTGAAGGGATGGAATTTGAGGATACTACTTATCAAATGGGTAAAGAGGAAATAGAAGAGGAGAGTGAAGATGAAGAGGAGGAAGAAACAAAAATGGAGGATGAACAAAAGAATGATACCCTGATTGTTTTGGATACTGGGAGTATTGGCAATGATAATATTATTGATGATTCTAGCATGGATTATATGAAAAGCAGACTAACTTATATGTAGATACAGATGGACAACATGGAAAAAGCTTTGGTCACGCTGATGAAGGTGACTAATAGGCTGGTGTGAAGTGTGATGGTTGGTGTGGTTTCTGGACAAACTAAGATTACCAGGAGGCTGAAAAAGCTAGGAAATTCAGATGATTTGAAGGAGCTTAATGAGTTAGAGGGACCTGACTGGAGGGAGTATATCGCCTTAATTGGTGATTATGGAGACCTGTTGGGAAAAGTCAAGTAATGGCTTTCTCTTTTGATGTTGTTTAATGACAGCTCTGCTTTTTTTTGTCTTTCTGCTTTCAAATCTCGGATTAATATTTCTTAATAGCTTTGTTATGGTTTAGGACATGTTGGTATATGGTGGACTCGATTAATGGTCTTCACAACTTTAAGTACTCTAGTAGTAGTTTTATGTTTTTGATTAACTATGGCATTTCTATGGTTATGGTTATGATGTATGGCCTATGTGCCACCCTAGATAGCTATTTTTTTATGTTGGCTGGTGGTGTTGTTTTCCCACCCTGTTTTCCCTTTTTTGTGTTTTGGTTGTATCCATGGGATTGAGGGCCCTTTCCCTGCTAATCTAATAAAAAATAAAATGTTATAGTTTGGATTTATTTTGTATAGAGTTTTCCCACGACAATTTCTTTATGTATATCTTATGTTATGGTTTACATCTCTTATATGATCATTTTCTTTCCATCTATAATTTATCATTATTTAAGTATTTGGATGTCCTAAGTTTGTAATATAAATTAATTTATTATTTATATCCTATTTATACATTTGGTATGAAAGCCATGGTTGGCTAGATTTGAGAGAGGGATGCCTTTATTTGAGTGTGTAATTGAACATTTTTATTTTAATAAGAGTTTATTATGTTTGCTTGTAGTTTTAGGTATTAAGTGATCAGAAATCATGGCTAATTTGTCTCAATTAGAAATTAAAAAGTTTAATGGCACATGTTTTGAGATTTAGAACCTAAAGATGGAGGATTTATTAGAGGAAAGAGATCAATGGATTGTCATCAAGAGAAACCAAACCAAAAAAGATGTTAGATGAAGAATGGGTAAAAGTAGATAAAAGAAATTATAGTATTATTTATTTTATTTTATTTTATCAAATATTTCTATAGATTCTATTGCATATAACTTATGGAAAAGAATACCACAGATTTATAAAACTAAAAGTCTCATAAATAAGTTATTTATGAAAATAAAGTTATATTCTCTTAAGATGAAGAATGGGGACTCAATTGCATAATACTTAAATGATTTTAATTTAATCTTGAGTTAGTTATAGTCAATTGATGTACAGATAGATGAGGAGGATACATATATTTTTATTATTATTTTCATTACCTAAATCTTGGGATAATGTGATCATTATAATTAATGGTTCTTTTATAGATGATGCAAAGTTGGATGCTTTTATCGTCACTCTTCTCACATAGGAACTAAGGATAAAGACTTCAAAGGGGTCTAAGGATGCATTCTATGTGCGAGGTATATCTAAGGAGAGAGATAAGGATAAGATGAAGGGTGACAAGAACAAGTATAAGGAATATTTTAAGTCCAAGGGAAGGTCTCAAACACCTAGTAAGAATGTGGTAAATGGACACATCTCAAAAAATAATATAAAAATAAGACGAAAAAATGATGATTCCTTTATTGATAAATCCTTTGATGATGAAGCTACTAAAACTTTTATCATTTATCTAACATGACTTAAAAATCTTGGTTGGTAGATTCAAATGTGCATCTTATCACATGATTTCTCACAAGGAGTGGTTTTCAATATATTCAACTTAGGATGGTGGGAAGGTTTTCCTCAGAGATAACAACACATGAAATATTATGGGCCAAGGGGAGGTAAAATTCATTTAAAAAAATTGGAGGGTAAAAAACCTCAAAGATGTATTGCATATCCCTTGTTTAGCGAGGAATTTATTTTTTATATAAAAAAAATTGATTTAGGGGTGCATGTTACTTTTGATAAGAGTGGTTGCAAGTTAAGAAAAGGGAATTTGGTGTTTGCTAGGTTCATTAAGAGGGGCACCTTGTTTAGGATTAATGAATCTATATTTTGTAACTCTATTAATGTAATTGATAAACCTATATCTTGTAAGTTATGACACCATGGGATGGATCACATAAGTGAGAAGGGTCTTAAAACCCTCATAAAATAAGAAGATGGTTAATGATTTGTCTTGTTACTCTAATAATTTTAATTTATATGAACATTGTGTGTATGAAAAATAACATAGGGTATCATTTAAATCTATAAATATTAGGGCTAAAAGTAGTGATGTCTTTGGTTTTGTGGATGTGCCTTTGATTAGAAAGTCTCACTACAATGTTTCCTTTATTGATGATTATTCTATATATTCATATTTTTACTTCTAAAAGAAAATTTTGTTGTATTTTCTATATTTAAAGAGTTTCAAACACTTGTTGAGAAATATACATATAAGAAAGTAAAGGTTTTAAGAATGGATAATGGTGGTGAGTTTTATTTTAGGGCATTTAATGATTATTATGGGAACACATGAATTATTAAAAAAACAAATATATATACCCCACACAAAATATAGTGGCAACATGAATAGAGCTAGAATCATGTTGAGTAGTTCTAACCTTGAACTCTATTTTTAGGCTAAAGTGATTCACATTGTTTGTCACCTACTTCTACTCTTGTTGATAAAAATACCTATGAGGTGTGGATAGGTAAATGACCATTGATTTCATGTTTTATAGTTTTCAATAGTGAGGCATAACTTCATGTTCCTAAGGAAAAACATTAAAAGGTTTATTTTTCAGCTAGCAAGTGTGTTGTCATTAGTTATGCTGATTTTTAGGCCAACAAGTGTGTTTTCATTAGTTATGGTGATAGCATAAAGGGTTCTAAGCTTTGGGATCCTATATCAATGGAAACATTATATTCTACGGATTTTATTTTTAGGGAGCTTAGGGAATTTAAAAATGGTGAACAGCCTCAGGTGAAGCCTAAAAAATAGCGTATCTCGATATTAAAATTGAAAAACATGAAGATGCATGGATAAAATCACAACATGAGGAACATGTTGAGGAAAAGGAAGGTCCAAGTTCAAATTTTGATAAGGAACCACATAAGCCTCTTGTTAGACCTCTTCAAATTTCCATAAGGTAACATAATTTAGTTGAGGTATATCCCTTATGATTATAGTTGTGTATTTGCCTTATCGTGTACTAACAATGAACCTATATTTGTCAAGGAAGATGTGTCTTCAAATGAACATGAATCCTAGTTATAGGCCATGAAGGAATAAATAAATACCTTAGAAAAATATGACACATGGGATATAGTTGAGATTCATGGGGGAAGGAAAGCTATTAGATGCAATTGGGTATTTAAGAATAGATTTAGAGTGGATGGTAAGTTGAAGTGGTAAAAGGCCCAATTAGAGGTAAAAGGTTACTCCCAAGTTGAGGGAGTTGATTTTGGTGATATTTTATCTCTCATGGCTATTTAACCTCTATTATATTCCTTTTATTTTATTGTTTTTCTTTCAACGTAGAGAAGATAGATGTTAATTTTTTCTTAGGAATCTTGACGAGGAAATATTTATGAAGAAACTTGATAATTTTATGGTGAAGGGACAAGAACACTTTATGTGTAGGTTAAAGAGATACTAAACAATTTGGAGTAGTCATCAAGAATGTGATATCAAAATTCTCATTCTTTTGCATTGGATTATGGATTTATTAGGCATGTGTTTATTTTAAATTAATCAATGATTAATTATTAAAAAAAATCCTATATGTGTGCTTATTGGAAATGATAAAGGGATGATTAGGGAATCTAAGGATATTTTTTTGGTACATTTGATATGAAATAATTAAGGGCTACAAAATATATTTTGGGTATAGAAATTAAAATGGATTGGGTTAAAAAAATATGGAAAAATAAAAAAAAGCATGTTGACATTATTTTGCAATATTTTTCCATGCATGATTGTAAACCAATTAGTATTCCCTTTCTTATTGGCACTTAGCTATCTTTAGACCATTATACTAAAACTAATAATGAACTTGAAGAGATGTATAAATGTAAGAGTTTTCCATGGAGATAGCCACATAAAACTCAAAAATATAAGATCAAGACATAACTAAGTCTTCTATAAAGAATCTTAGGACCTAAGTAAACTAACATGTGAATATGTCCCCTAGTAGGAGTTAGCTAGGTACAAGACTTTTATTCACACCAACACCCCACTTTAAGTGCATCTTCGGGAGTAGATTATTTTACAAAGATGCAAGGATGGGTCCTAGCTACTAGGCCATATTAGGTACCCATGTACATATGTAATGAAATCTCTCATAAACAAAGAAAAGGAGAAAACCAAGTGGGAAAAAACTCCTCCCTAAAAGAGAGATGAAATACAAAATTCTCTCAATGAATGAGAAGGAAAAAATTCCATGTGAGGAAAAATAACCCCCATAAGAGATAAGAAGAAGAGAGACCATGCACCCCCCCCCCCCACGCTCAATGGTGATTCTCCTACAATGGTAGAAGCTTGGCATTGAATGTTGAAGATGATCCAATCTCGTTGAACAACATTCCTCCCCTTAGGAAGAAAAGAAAAAAAGATGATATGTAGGATGTCTTCCCATTCCTAAAATGAAGATGAGGGAAGAAGAATTATATGTTATGTCTCTAAACTATTCTCAAGTGTCTCCATGTCGATGTTGAAATTTGACACACTCCAAATAGGTATTCTAGGCCACATAACTAAATATGTCAATCTAGAATCTCCTAGAGATGAATGTAGAACACAATCCAAAGACAATGATGCCTCCTTTGAAGACAAATAATCCTTCTCCAAATGTTGTCCAAAAGTATCCACACTCATGTCAAACTACAAAAAGAATGATCATATAGAGAATAAACCAGAGGGTTAGAGTAATCCCTCACAATAATCGAAGAAGGATCATCTCCATAAAAGAGAATATGTATACAATCAATGGTGTCTCCAAAATCTAAAATATGAGACTCAACAAAAAACCCACCAATGTCTACCAAGTATGCATCCCAAGTGGATGTAGCTAGAAGACGATGTGGATCCTATTGCATTGAATCACAAGAGGCCAACACTGTGTCGACACTAGCATCATCAAATTAACATAAGGTGGAGGAGATGAAATGTAAGGCTCAAGAATGAGATCTGATGTGAGAACCCCCAAGTTGAAGAAGCCAAATGTCTCCTCTTAATCATCTTTCACACTAGAATTATGATCAACAACCAAAGGAACAATGCCATGATTAGAAGAAAAATCTACAAAGGTATACACCCAAGATGAATGATCAACCATCCAATTAACAATAATCTCTCTGCTCTCCAAGTCTCTAATGATAATTGAATCAGGTGTGAATTCCACAGTCCTCCCATCTCTACCATGTGTAATCTAATATATAGAAAGAAGATTATTTAACAAATCAATTACACATAAAACATCATTGAAAGTTCCCTCCCCAATATCAATAGATCCCTTCCCAATTGCACTCATGTATGTATTGTTTCCCATCAAAATAGGAGACATTGTACAAGGCTCAAAAGAAGAGAATGTAGACTATGAAGATGCCATATGATGAGATGTTCTTGAATCTAGAAGTCATCTCCTTGACCTAAGACATGTACAAGCACAAAGAGCTTTCCCCTTATTACCTAATGTAGTAACCAAACTAGCATGACATTGTCCTTATTAGACTATTTTGAAGAAAAGTTGATTCACACATTCTAGAAGGTAGATCAATATGATTCTTCTTAAGAAGATGTTTCAATTCATCAATATATCTTATAACAATAATGTTCAACATGTCCAAGCTTCTTTCAATATGAACAAGTTGGATTCTCCTTCTTAGATGATTTCTTTGTGGAAGAGGATTTAGTTTTTGGTTGATCTAAATATGGATTATTCTTTGATTTCTTCTATTCCTATCAATATGTTTTGATTCTTTCACCTGATTAGCCAACAATGATTGAGATTTAGATGACTTGATGAGACCCGTCAAGATAAGGTTTTATTTCTCATGTCTTAACATCTCAAAAAATGATGCAAATGAAGTTGTAGTATATGCAGACCCCATAGTCAACCTATGAGTATGAAAGATAGAAACAAAAGCAATATAATCAAGACCAAGTTTGTTCAATGTATTGTAGACCAACTGAACATCCTTATCAATTCCACATGCTTTACATTGCTCTCTTAGATCATTAACCTTAGTGATGCAGTTTTGGATGTTGTCAAAGTTCTTAGGATCAAGGCTCATCAATTCATTATCAATTTGATAGCCTCTTACTTCATTTGCAGTATCATACAATATTTTAAATTTGTTCCAAGCTTCATGAGAATTCTTACATGATTCACTCTAAAACAACAAATCTTGAGAAACTAGGCTATGAAGACATCCAAGAGATTTAATATGTTCAATCATCCATTTTATATTTTTCTCGTCATATTTAAGTTTAGGTACCTTATTCTCAACATATAGAGAGTGACCTTGAATCATTATAGCACTCTATGCATGTTGATTCCAATTTGAATAGTTGTATGATGTTAGTAAAGGAACCTTAGACTAATCCATGGAAAAGAAGAGCAAAAGAAAATAAATAAAAATAATGCACCAAGAGACCCCCCCAAATCACTCAATCAAGAATCTCCCCAACAATATATGATTTGGCACTTTATACTTAGTGCAATTATGCCACTTGCTAAAACAACAAAGTGGACTTGATCTTAGTGCATATAGATGCCAAAATTGGCCACAAACTCAAAGTAATTTTTTTATATAGAATGAAATCAATATGATCACACCACTCCAAAGCACATGAAAAATTATGCACTTCAAAAAAAATCACTAAAAAATGTTATTGTAGGGTCAAGAAAGGAGCTTTGAAAGTTTCCAAAACAAAAATGGCTCAGCAACACCTATAATAATTTATAATTTCTAGAAAAACCAAGCACCAAAATCAAAAACTAACTACACCAATGCAAAGAGCATGAAATTGTGTACCACATAACAAAATTTCTTGAAAAACGGAGGTCCTGAGCCTGAGTTATGTGAGTTTGAAAATCACCCTTCAAAATGGAAATTCAAATGGAGAAGGGGGGAAATTTAAAAAATCCCTACTGATGTCAGCAAAGAATATTCCCTAAATATACTCACTTCGTTGGCTTAAAATTAACGATTGATTGGTTGTTGTTGGTATGCTTGGGTCCTCATTGAAATATTCTCTTTTCACTTGATATATTCAGTGTGCATGGCGTAATCAATGAGTATATGATGAATATGTCATCGTTGGTCGGGGAATCTACAAGGGAATCTTCGCCAATATATGCTTTGATGTAGCCGATGTTGGGTAATAAACCACTAGTTTCTTTTCTTTTGAAACATCAATAGTATGTGGGGGATGGTGCCACATGGCACAGAGTGGTGCCCGCATAGCCTTGTGATACAAAGTAGGCGTATACAAACTTTAAAGTCTGCAAATTGTCGAATATATAATTTTTTTGATTATTTTTAATTTAAAATTTTTGGAATAACTTACAATCAACACAATATTTGTATTTATATTTTTTTTATAAAAAAATTCAAAAAAATTAAACCTAATAAAATATAAATATTTTGTATCATTGACTAAGCTACTTGTGCATGCAACCGTACGATCCTACAGATGACCGAATAGGGGGATTTTTCTTGATGGCCCCAAGTGAAAGTGTCCAATTTTGGCGAATTAGTAGTTGATATTGGGGTTTTTGAGCCTTTGGGACACGATGGAAGGATCAAATTTGACCCTAAATGCTCCAAAATTATAACTACCTTCTTGATTTGGCAACCACTCTTCAACTTCAAACCCTCATAGATCTGGCCTTATATGTCTGATTCAAATGAAATAAAAGGAAAAACTAACTATCTTCAACAACTTGAACTCAATGGTGATATCAGATTTGCACCAACAAGCTTCAAAATGAACCTACAATATAAAGCCACAAAGAGGAACCCCACAAAATCTGGTATTTGTATCAAGTTTTCTAATTCTTGAGATCATCATACGATGCCAAGAGATCATACTCAAATTTTCAAGATCTACCAAGATCTCTCTAAAAATACTAACCAAAGGCACCCAACTTTCTCTAATACCATGTAAGAGCTATGGAGATACCCACCCATGATCTAGAGGCCAAATGGAAAGCACAAAGAGAAGATCAATATGCAATGGTCAAGATTGCAACTGTATGGAATTAAATCCAATAAAATTGATTTACAAAAGAGAACCCATTGGTTATATAGCCAAGGTAAGACATAGGATTAGATAAAATTATGATGAGTGTCTGAATCCTATGACATGAGATAACTAACTTGACATAAAATTCAAAAAGATAAGATCTAGACACGGCAACTAAGTCTTCTAGAAAGAATCTTAGGACCTAAGTAAACTTAACATGTGAATAAGTCCCCTAGTAGGAATTAGCTAGGTACAAGAATTTTATTCACACCAACCATATGTCAATGCTAAAGGAAGCCTCATATATGCCATGATCTATACAAGACCTAATATTTTCCAAGCAGTGGGAGTTCTTAGTAGGTTTATGAAAAATCCTAGTAAATAACATTAGACATGTACAAAGGGTTTTAGATATCTAAGAGATGATCTAACCATTGAATTTTTTAATATGGTTGATTTACATGGCTTTGTTGATTTTGATTGTCCCATTATCTAAATTACAAGAGGTCTACAAGTGGATATATATTTACTTTATTTGGAGGTTCAATTAGTTGGATGATAAAATTATAACCTACAATTGCATTCTCTACTATAGAATCATAGTACACAGGTGTGATACATACTTGTAAGGAGTCTACAACTAGAAATATCATGTTCAAGCATTGGCTTTCAAAGTAAATAGATACAAATCCCCTCAGTAAGTTAGTGAACATAAAGAAGTTTAATTGGTATAGGGAGGCCATAAGCCTTTCCTCTCCTAAAACCTAAATTAGTTTATTTTATTTTCTATTATTCTACTACAATGTGAATATCAAGTAGGGGAATAGGATTGGTGATATTAACCTTACAATCCTAAGACTATGTCGCTTAATTTAATATTTTAATATATTATTATTTCACATGAATCCAA
The DNA here is from genome assembly GCA_007258455.2 of Sequoia sempervirens. Taxonomy (NCBI): domain Eukaryota; kingdom Viridiplantae; phylum Streptophyta; class Pinopsida; order Cupressales; family Cupressaceae; genus Sequoia; species Sequoia sempervirens. Next base: position 61,446 of record VDFB02017069.1, read on the forward strand.
GATCATAGAAGTGGAACTTAGACATATAACATGGGGAGAAATATTTTCATAATTAAATATTATTTTTCAAAGCATTTAGAATATTCTTTGCAAGGTGGCATTGAGTGTGGAAGCTTAATTTGACCAATGACAACATCTATGGATAGTTGACATGATTTAAAAAGATATAATTTTTTATGATGTTGTAAGTAGTGTAATATTTATTTATTATATTGTAAGAGGTGTAAGAATTTTTTTTTTATTATGTGTAATTTGGTAGAATTTTTCAGGCTTAAGGAGTTATCATTTTGTCTTCTAGTGAGCTATTTTCATCCTCTAGTGAAGTTGGATGCCCAAGTTAATGAGAAAACTATTGAAGCTTCTGGAAAGATGCTTGTAACTCCTAAAAACATGGCATGAGGTATCATTAGTATGGAGCATACTAGGGTCATTTTTTAATTAAATGTCCTTGATAAATATATATGTAAATATACTTAGAATCTTGTATACATATCAATTATAAATAGTGGCTCTAATGCCATTTAATGTCACTAATAAATATTAATGCAAGTGTTTTTTGGATAGACTTAAATATATTTAATTACCCTTCCTTATAAACCTTAAATATTAAGGCAAATAGTTTGGCTATATTTAAAGGTTTAAATATTTAAAACCTAGAACCTTAGAAACCTTATATGGTCGAAATATTTACACAACATTATCAACCCCATAGTATGATTCAAACTTGATTATTCTACCTTAAAATGACAAACCATTATTTATTCTACTAGAAACTAACAAACCTAGAAAATTCCCCTTTTGTATTTACACAGTCACATTAAATGTACCAGGTATTACATGGTTAGGTTTATAAGTAAAAGATAGATTAATTACAAATTTAAACAATATTTTTCCTTCATTGCATGTGTATATTTACAAATAAAGTTCACAAAAAAAAATGTGTAGAAGCCTCCATTTACATCACATGATATTGAGACCAATTATAAAACATGGCTAGGGCAACAATCGCAATAGAAAATACATGTCTTAATAATTGAAATATTAGTTCCACAACTACAATAAAAAAAATGGAAATATAATGGCATACTCCCAAGACCTCCTGCAAATCAAACCAAATCAATATCACTAAATATATACAACCATTTAAGCTCAAATGTGACCTTTGTGTGAGACCCCTCCTTCAATTAAAGGGGTGTTATCCTTCGTTATGAAATCTATGGGGTTTTCATCCCTCAACCTCCACAAATCTATGGGTTTTCATCCTTCCATCTATCTGCTTGAATAACAAGTGCTCACGATAATTTTTGCTTAGGTTCCATGCAATTTTCATCATAATAATCTTCATTTTAGTCTTTTAACTCAACATACACCTAGAAAGATGTCAAAGTTTGTAACAATGGCCTCCATCTTGAGATTGGTATGCAGTAGACATTATCCATACCTATAAAGTGTTTTTGGCCCTTGAATTATGATCAAAATCATGCTTATGTATTTTGAAATGTACTTGGGAAGCATGAACAAATATCCCTTACAAACAACAACTATCATTGACAATAATGACAAGGGGTACCTTAGGGTTTGGAACCCTAACTACCTTATTAATGGTAACTAAATTCATCTTCTTTATTTTCACAACTAGATGTACAAGTGGAACCACATCCTCATTATTAAATTATACTTTTGTGCTTTTGGGAACCCTTATAGAAGATGTATCATCAACCTATGCATTAATGGTTGTTTAGTCATATAAGGAGGAAGGTGGATTTGAATAGTGAAAAGAGGTGGGAGTGCCAAAGTTTGAGTATTGGGGATATCTCATGACCGATTCCATAAGTCAAAATTTGGGGTTTGGAAGGGAGGCATGTTGACAAGAGGAAATCAAAGTTTTTTGACTCTCCAACAAGGGTTTATGAAGGAGTGGGGTTTGTAAAATAGATACAATGGTATGATAAAATTCAAAGTCCCAATGGAAGAGGGAATAAAGGTGGGAAATGACTAGATGGAATGAATGGATGGTTAAGTTCGATACCCCAAAGAAGCTAGAGGAGAAAATAAACTTGGGAGGAAAGTCATTCCTAGAAGGGAAACTTCACAACTCTGATGGCTTATACAAACTTAGAAGGTTGGTCATTCCTTCATACTTATAAATTTTTGGGATCTTAGGTGAATTCATGAGGGATGAAGGGGAAAAATACATACTAAAGATGAGATCAAGTGAGGTGCTAGAGTTGGGAAATGTGCATTTTTTCTCACTACATAAATTATAGAAAAAGAGGACATGACTTTAAGTCTATTGTGTTGGAAACTATTTATGGTTTCTTACATTACTTGTGGTTGCAAATTGGAGCTTGGAGTAAGAGGTAGCATAATTTATTTTTTAAATTATAGTGGTAGCGAAGTGTTTAAGGAATTCAGAGGGAGAAGTTGTATTGGTGTAACTTTGACTGAGGATTAATATAGGCTTTAGATCTATTTAGGTGTGGAGTTTTTTTCTACTAGGGTTTTTGTATGTATATCTTGTGTTATGGTTTGCATCTCTTTTTTGGTTATTTATATCTTTGTTCATAATTTATTTTTTTTAAGTATTAAGATGCTTGAATTTTGCAACATACTTTCACTTGTTTATCATACCCTATTTCTACACATATTTTTCCATTTACTTTTGTATATGTTGTTTTTTATTAGAGGTAAAGCAAGTTTTGAAGGGACCCCGAAACCCTTTACAAAAAAGAGAGTTTCTTCAAAAGATAAACACACAAACTAACAAACAGTCAACAAGAAGAAAACCATAAGCAAAATAGCAGCCAAAACAGGAGGACCAGAAACAACAACTACAGATTCTTCAAAATATTAGTAGCCTCCATATCACTATCAATTATCTTATGGTGCACATCCATTACTTATGAAATCTCTTTGGTAGGTACCCCAAATTTTAGCTTATTTTTATTATGGTACCGAGTACAAGGCCCCATTTCACTTACCTCTTTCATCAAAACACTAGGCAAACTAGAAACATTCCTAGCAACAACCTTCCCAACCGAAGCTTCCTCCATCCCCTGCCTATTCCCAACAACGTCCTTACCATCTGCAACTTCCTCTATCCACTGTCTCACCTTTTCATTGAGGATAGACAAACCCTTCACTTCATTCCTCATAGTAGATTTGGTCACTTTCACAACCTTATCCAATTTCATATTAACCCGTTCTATTTTCTCTTCCAAGGCCACAATCCTCTTCAAAAATTTGCTTCAACTTTAACATTTCATCAACTATCTCCAAAGCATCAAAAAGCTAGTTAATTTGAGCCTGTAGAGAGGACTCCAAAGATTCCCTAGCTTTACTCATAGTCCCACAAACAATCACATTGGTCATATTTATTTTATGGAAAGCCCATTTCAATAACCTAAACAGAGAGATAGTACCCTCCTCCAAGCCCAAAACATTAGGCAGATCCTCCTAGTTAAAATTGAACACATCCATTGCCTCCAATTCAACCTCTTAGAAGTCACTGCTTAGGTTTTGACTATCAATCACCTCTTTCCCTTTATCCTTAGCAATCAGTGCCTATATTTTGTGAAGAGAGCTCATAATTTCATCAACAATAGTCCTTCCTCTAAACTGCATCTTCATCCCATGTTCAGGCATATCATCCTACCTGCCAACAATATTAAGAGGAGACTCAACACTAATTGACTCCTCCTAGACAAGGCTAGCAATCCAATTAGCCATCTTCTTGCTACTCCCACCCTTCGTACCCTTTTTTTCTCTTACACCTAGACACAAGGGGAATTTTTTTCCCAATAGCAGCTTTCTTCCCTTTCATCAGGGCAAAGGATTCACCCTTCCCAATTTTGTTGTATTTTTCACCAACCACCTCATCACTACAAGTCTCATACTCTACGAAAGTAGGGGTAAGTTTACTACCACTCTTAACAGGAGCAGGAGGCTTCAAGTAGACTTCCATAAAAGCCTCTAAGTTAGGTTCATAGTCATCATCCGCCTCTAACCTAGTCTCATACTCCAAATCCAATTTCTTTTTCTTCCCTTTAGAAATATTCTTAGGGTACTTAAGAACCACATAATACTTTGCATAATCCGAAATGAGGAGAATTAAACCAACATGAAGCACAAGATTTTTAGGATTACACTTGTGGTCCTTAATCCCACTTTCCAAGGATGCCAACAAATAGAAAGGAAAAGAAACTTTCTTCTCATGCCTAAAGTGGTTCAGAAGGAAAAAATGATAACCAAAAAGGATAGAGAAACGACCTTCTAAAGTTATGTACCTCATGAGTTCTTCTACAGTGTCTCCCCAAAGAGCCTTGATAGAGCTACGATAATAGCCACCACATCTAGCACTCTCTAACTTCTTTCTTTCATCATCTTTAAAGAATATCTCTAGCGATGCATTAGAATCCTTGTCTCTATACACTTTCTTTCCCTTAGTGGATAGGCTCATGATACTAGCAATAAGGTCTTCATTAATGTGAAATTTTGGTCCACCTCGCTTCAGAACCCTATTATGCCAGCCCTTTAACAAACAACTTTGTCTCCTTTAGATCATTCCCGTGGAGTCTCTCAATATATGATGTAATCCCACCCAGCTACAACTATTCCCATACTTTAGATTTGGATTTCAAGGTATCACAGGAAAATGGCTCAGCCCTATTCCTTGCTCCACCCATGATCACACTTTTTTATATGTTAGATGGATTTTGTAGGTGCTATTTTTTATTTTTTGAATACATAATCTTAAGATCCCTTAATCCAAGTTTATTAGTCATTTGTAGTAGGGATGCAAAACCCAAACATTTAGTATCAAAGCATAAGGTGTTTATTTAGGAATTTATTACCTTGTTAAGAGTCAAAACCTTAGTATGTGCAATGGTAAACTGGACAAAATTTTCCTTTGTTACAATTCATGTATAACTTGGCACATAAAAGGATCTGAAGGATTTTGTGAGAAATGTAACAACTCAATCTCATCTTCCGATATTAATTGCCATTTTTCTACTAAATATAACCAACTTGTTTTCTTTCAAGAGTTTCCAAAATGTTTTCAACTAAATCAATTTAAATTTCAACTAACATCTAAGTTTTCAGTTTCAGCTGAGTTGAAACAACTAACCATTTCCACCAACTGATTCATGAAAAAACAATAACTAAATAACTGTTAAAGTAGGGTTTCCACTTTTCATTTAAATGATAAGAACTTCAAAATAAAGTAACTTACATAACATCCAGTTTTCAACTATTTTAAAACTTCAATTCAACTGAAAGGAAAAGACTAACAGAATTAATCAGAAAGAGCATTTATCGAATTCTGAAAAATAGCAATTTAATGAACTTAACTAACTTTTCATTTATTCGAAATAAAATTACAACTGATCATTCTACACTAAGTAATCATTGCAAATGCTTAAAGAGAGAGAATAAGGTTTCAAGAGTTTACAGTTAAGAAGCTAAAGCACTTGACCTTGACACATTCTTCATGGGAAAAGAGGATATCATCAAGGGCTTTACTGCCCAACCAAAGACCTATTGGTCTCCCATGTTCCTTCAACTAAAGGAACCCGTCCCTTCACAAGGGTAATCAACAAGGATCTCTATTTATCATCATCATGCCTCTAAGCCTGGTGTCAAGTACCTATACCTCCTAATCAAACCTTACTAAGGGTACCTCCCAACTAGAAATGTCACTCTGATCAGGGGTATATCTGGTGCTTGATGGTTGATAGATACTGAATCTAGCATCGTACCTTGGCGAAGGATTTCTTTTACATTTCTGGCACTCATGTGTCATCAACTCTCTCACCCTTGCTCGACATGATTATATTTGCCTTATGATTTTAACTATGATGTATGATCTAATTTTTAGTTTCATAAATTTTAGGGTTTTGTCATAACCATAAGTGATTGACAACATTATAATTCTTATTCCTTTATTTAATTCCAGTTTATTCTCATATATTCATTAAATAGTAGGGGTACAAATTAGGAGAATTTCTCTTCGGTCAAAAGAGATATGAAAAAGGCTCTAAGGTTCAATCCATAATTTCTTTACAAAATAACATGAGCTTTAAACCCCTTCTTACATCAGGGATGTACATTTTAAGCTACTCTCTGATCAAACTATTCAAAGATTGTTTTATTTATAACCCTTCCCAAACAGAAAGAAGGGACAATTTTTGCTCAGATAAGAATTCAAAGAATTTTATAAAGGCTACAGAATAAAGAATGGAAAATGAAGTTACTTTATTGGTCTGACTAAGAGTAATTATAAAAAGAAGACATGTTTAAGCCTAGACTTGGGATCAGTGTAATACAAAGCCAATGCAAATTCGAATGTGTTGGGTGAAAATTATGTAATCATCTTTTCAATAGATTACACAACTAGGAGTTCAGCCACAGCTATGTGAGATAAAATCTCTCCTCTCAGAAAGGGGAGGTGCCCTTCTTACTACTAATAGAAGCTATGATAAAACTGATTAAAGTATTTACACAATACACATTATACTTACAAAATGGGGGGTGTGTGGTGCATTCATGCTTCTCTCTTTTTTAAGAGAAGATGTTTACAATGCTTCACTGTTGGAAGTTCTTAATTCACGATAACTCTAAATGATCAATAAGCAGTAATGCCAATACCTCTATCTTGTAAAATCAAAGCATAGAGGTACTATAGGTGATTAACAATAAACAAGTAAAAGAAAAGGGAAAGCCCATGATCTGTGAGATTATGGATATGTGAGAGACGTGTTGTTTGTTGCATTAGAAGCAAAAATTCTTCTTAGATGTGGCAATTCCTCGAACAACATGAACGATTACTAGCGCAAAGTCTTGTAGATCATTCAACCAAAGTATCCAAACTGTTAGAAGATTAATCTTTACTTGGTAAAGGTTATTCTTTAATTGTAATTTTTTATTAACTTGTAGGAATATTCCAAAGGAATCCCTACAAGTCTTTTGTCTTTAGTCATCTCACACATGTGTGAGGATAACTTATTTTTTAATTCCTTTATTAAGGAATATTTGTAACCATCTCCTTAAGAGGTGACACTTTGCACACACATAGATGAATGGTGGCATTCTTTGAGTTGGGAGTTACATTCTAACTCCTTCTTCTCACCTCTACTTATTGAGGTGCCTCTCCTCTCATTCTTCAAGACTTATGCAAGCAAGCTAAGGCTGAAGCTCTCTCTCTTTGTATTATTCTTTAGGCATTTTGCCTTCATTCATAATATTGGGGTTTCTTCTTGTTTTTTCCCCTTAACAAATTCTTGTGTCTCTCTTGCTTTGGTGGTGCTTGGTTTGGCTACTTCAACTTATTTGGTAATCTCTTTCCTTCAAACAATTGCTCTTTATTAGTACTTTCCATTGCTCTTTTTTATTTCCTTTCACAAACAATAAACTCAAATCCAAATAAGAAATGCAACACAAAGTTTACATAAATTACTTGAAGTCCTTCAAATATCATTCACTAATCACCATAAAATACAATCAACTCATAAGATATTGAATCCAACACAAAGTCTAGCTTTCAATTGTCTTCTTTATTGATCAATTTCCATTCACAAAGCATGAACACAAAGTTTCACAATTTTTCTTCCAAAAGGGCAGCACTTCGTTGCAAAATACTAAAGGTAAGCTTTACAATAGAAATCCCTCATATTTATAAAGGAGAGGGATAAGAAAAATAAGGAAATCAGTTGAGAGAAGTTAGGAAAGTTAGGTGAGTTAATTTAGGAAAATCTCACCTAACTTTGAATAAAGTCAAAATATATTTTTTCTTCAAGAAATTACATCTCAAATTTTTAGTGTAATTACATTTAGAGAAAAGAAATTTAAGATGTCAAAAACTATTTACAAGATGCGTAAAGGAAAGCATCAAAAAGTTCAACACTGGAGATCAAGAATCTTCATGATTCCTTGCTTGGGCGCAGAAGTCTTCATACTTCTTCCTGGTCTCTTGCATGAACACGTCATTTGGGCTAACTGTGTAATCTACAAGGGTGTGAACTCTTGTGATCGACCTTTTGGCAGATGAATGAATTTTCTTGCACCTACAAAGATGTGTCTTAAGATTATCAAGTTTCAGCTGTGTATCACAAATGGCATGCATTGAGGCTTTTGAAAAGCTTGCATCCTCAACTTGTTGCATGACAGCTTCTTTGTAGATCTGGGATAGTTCACTAGATCAAAAGATGTCACCTTTAGGGTCACCTAATGAAATCTGAAAAGGAACTTCAGAGATGGAAAATCAACAGGCGTTAGCAGAAAAAGTAGCATTAGGAAACATGAAGCGAGCAACCATGTTGAGCAAGCGCGAAACAAGCGACGAGGCATGAAAAATGATGCAGGAGTGGAGAAACAGGGTTTGGAGCGAAGAAAGAATGATTTGGAAATGTTTTAAGGAAAATTTGGGAAAGGTGTAAGGGCACTGAAAATCAACACCCTTGCACTTTGGGAAAAATGACTTCAGGTGCAATGGCACTAAAAATCAGTGCCCTTGCACTTTTGGGCATAATTTTGGAAAGAATGTGTTAAGGCACTAAAAAACAACGCCCTGACACTTAGTCTCAAAGATTTCATGGCAAGTGCAATAGTGGGTTTGCAGTGGCGTGAGAGTTTCTAGCTCGATGAAGAATGAGGGAGATGTGACAAGAATGAAAAAGAAATAACCTAAAATCACTTTTAAGTGATTTGTAAGTGAAGTAGAAGAAAAAAATTTCACGCATTTAATTAAGGCATGAAAAGTGGAGAGAACTAGAAAAAGTGCAAAACACTGAAAAATCACCACCCAGCTCAAAAAATGGCTATGGGAAAAAGTGCACAAGTGCTAAAAATTAGAGCTTGTGCACTAAACTGAATTTTCACTTAAGTGCAAAGGCACTGAAAAAACCCTTGCACTTTCAACACTTAGAATTTTTTTTGAAAATATTAGTGCGCTTTTGTCTAGAGCTTTTGTACTTTTGACACTTAGAATTTTTTTTGAAAATATTAGTATGGATTTGTTTGGAGCTTTTGCACTTTTCCCAATTTCACTTAGTATAAACAATGAGAGTTTGTGAAGATACTTGTTTCGAAGATCTTCGCGAGACGAACGTAGAGGGATGGTCAAAAAAATTGTTTGAGACTTTGGAATGCACTTCCAGGTGGATTGAAAATCACCTCATTTTGCATGCTTGAACATCACAAACCTATGAAACATACAAGTTTCATAGGGGGGTTGTCTATGGAATGAGCGTTGATAGATTCCATGATAACATAATGCAGCTCAAATATAATGGATACCCAACAAGATTAGTCAAACAGTTTCTTCTTTACTAAACAATTTGACCAACAATGAATCTATATACAAAAATGAAGTAATGATTATTTCTATTGGTTCAAACATTCAACTATATTATTTCCTTTAAAGCCATTAATAACCTTGTTTCTTACTATCAAGATGAGAGAACACGAAATTTTCTACATACGTGCCTAAGAAGATTTAATTCAGAACTTCAACTTCCCAACTTGATGAGAATCCGCTAACAAACTTGGCCATTGGAGACGTAACAAGAAGGGACTTCCACCACAAAAGAATTAATAGAAACTTTATCCCGTTCACAGCTATCTCCCAAAAATAATGAAGAGGAAGGAACTAAGATAATATCTGATGAATGAGGAGAAGGATGGAATAAATTCGGCCCAAAATACAGAGGCAGGGTGATGCCAAAGGTAAAGATAGATTTAAGGATGTGGTGGTGAGAAAATAAGTCGAATTCAGATGCAAGCTACAGAGCAAGGCAAGAAAATGCATTTTTAGAATAAATCCCAATGGACAATAAAAATGTGAAGCCCCCCAAACCCAATCAATGATCATTTATTAAAGAATACCCCTGACCCTTCAACTGTCCATTCTTGGACATTTCGAGCCTGAGGATGGCGCAAGCTTGAGGAGACAAATTTTCAAACACCATTCCCAAATTCCCTTAAATTAATTTTTCCTTATGTTCCTTCTAAAGACATCTTTAAATGATACTAAATTATTAAATTAATATTTTACCTCTTCTACTATATTTACTTGCAATTTTATTCAAAAGTTGATTCATTCAAAAAAGGAAAGAATAGAATATTTTAATTTTATTAATTATAAATTAACCAATTGGAATATCTTGTAAAAGATGTTTATTTATTATTATTTTTTTTACAATTGACTTATTTTATTAACAATTATATTAAACCATTAATGGTCGAGTTACAATTTTGATTCCTTGTCTTGCATCGACTCAAGGCAAGATGGAAATTTCCAATCCTTTGTTAACCACTACCTCTCCCTGATGACATCCCCTTTCCATCGTGGCGGCGTTAGTCCTACATCCACTAACAAGTATTATGGTTAGAATATTCACAACAGTTATATAAATACATATTTAAATATCAACTTATAAACACATTCAATTTCATGTGAACAAGAAATTCACTTTCCATAAAAGTTCAATAACTTACAGTTATGAGAAATAAAATATCTATTATATTCTCAATTTCACATTCACATGAAAATAGTTACTTGCAACTAACTTTGCATCCAAATATACTTAACCAAATTCATAGTCTCGATGTAGGGATGTAACATACTCCTACCCTTAAGAATCATCGTCCTCGATGATTGTTTATTTCAAACTTTAAACATAAACATAATTATAAACATAAACATAAATATAATGTTCTCAATTGTTCATCAAAGATAAGGAAATTTTTGAAGGATTTCTTCATAATCCTCCCAAGTGGCATTTTCTTCAGAGTACTGGTCCCACTGGACCTTGCATTGCATAACCTCACAGTTACATAAGCACATCCTGCACACCTTGAGCACTCTAAGCGGCTCGACTGTGATCACCTCTGGATCCTACACCTGATGTTTCAATTGGAGTAACCTGATACTCTGCTTGACAATTGTCTATCACTGCATGGATTCTCTATTGAAAAGTTGTTTGTTGGGACGGTAATGGACTTCGTTGTTGCTACCCATGTTGATTCTTATTAGGGAACTAATTAGCATAGTATTCTCCACCACAATTGAAGCATCCTCTAAATGGTCCTTTCTTTTCTATACCTTTGCTTGTGTTGGTTTCATCCTAATTATTCTTGTAGTCCTTAAAATTCTTATGTGACTGATCCCACTTACCCTTGTTACATTTTCTATCTTTGAGAGAGTCATCCTTCTTCAACTTTTGTTCTTGCTAAACTTCTTTCTTGTAAGCCTCATCCATTGTACGAGGTGCCATAACATCTACCGGACCTCCAATGTGGTTATTCACACCCAAAATGAACTTTCAGACTCAAAAAATTTCATCTTGCTGATATTGAGGTACATATTTCAATAACAAGGTATATTTTTCCCAATATTCATTTACTGATAAAGGCACCTGCTTAAGGTTCTAAAAATCCAAAAGTTTTTTATCATAGAGCAACTGTGGAAGCCATTGTTGTTAGAATATTCTTACAAACCACTCCCAGGTCACATCTGCCACCTCCAAATCCATTTCCACTCTTTTTGTTTCCCACCACATTCCAACTTCTCTAGCCAACTGGTAGGCTACCTAGGTGGCCTTAGAAGTGTCTGAGTAGTCTCCCAACTCAAAGTATTTCTCCATCTCAATTAGCCAAGCTTCAACAACATCTCCAGACGTGGAGCCCTCAAACTTCGGAGGTTTAATCTTTTTCATATCCTTGGCCAATTCATTAGCCAATTGACTCCTTTTATTACTCAAGCTTACGGTTTTAGAACTTTCTTCCCACTGGTCACCAGGGGTCTCAAACCTTTCCTCATGCATAGTAGTTTGTTTGTTTACTTTCCTTTCAAAATTTAATAGTCGATTTTGAGTATCACTCATTAAATTTATCAGTTGGTCTAGTTTGGCCATAAGGTTACCATTGTCCTAATCTCCTTTGAACCCATTTCCATTCCAATAAGGTTCCTAGAGTTAGGTATTACTTATTAGTCTATGTCGATTTTATACAAATATTTCAACATGATATGTTATCAATTAATTATAGATTCCATTCATTAATGATTACCAAAATACCTATCACTCCTTGTGATAGATTCAATTACATAAGGATTATAAATAACTATCACTCCCTGTGATAGATTTGATTACAAAATGAATAGATATCACTCCCTATGATAGATCTAGTTACAAAAAGAACAAGTATCACTCCCCATGATAGATTTAGTTACAAAATTTTTATAAATAGCTATCACTCCTGTGATAGGTTTAATTACAAAATTTGTTACAAAAAGGCATCTATCACTCCCTGTGATAGGTTTTCATTACAAACAGATTAAGTGTCCATATCCAAAGGTTGGTTTCTATTTTCAAAAGATTCAGGCAGCTTGATTCTAATTTTGTTTAGGTTCACATGACAAGCCCGAGGTTCAGTGTCTAACCCGGTAGCTCTTATACCATATGAAACAACTCAATCTCATCTTCTAATATTAACTACCAATTTTCTACTGAATATAACCAACTTGTTTTCTTTCAAGAGTTTCCAAAATGTTTTCAACTGAATCAATTTAAATTTCAACTAACATCTAAGTTTTTGGTTCCAGTTGAGTTGAAACAACTAACTATTTCCACCAACCGATTCACGGAAAAATAATAACTAAATAACTATTAAACTAGGGTTTCCACTTTTAATTTAAACGATAAGAACTTCAAAATAAAGTAACTTACATAACATTCAGTTTTCAAATATTTTTAAACTTCAATTCAGCTGAAAAGAAAAGACTAACAAAATTAATCGGACCCCTCCTCGTCCTATCGGTCGGACGAGAGCATCATTGTGTCGTCAGCTCTCTCACCCTTGCTCGACATGATTATATTTGCCTTATGATTTTTACTATGATGTCTGAGCTGATTTTTAGTTTCATAAATTTCAGGGTTTGTTATAACCACCATAAGTGATTGACACAACATTATAATTCTTATTCCTTTATTTAATTCTAGTTTATTCTCATATATTCATTAGACAACAAGGGTACAAATTAGGAGAAGTTCTCTCTAGTCAAAAGAGATATGAAAAAGGCTCTAAGGTTTAGTCTAGAATTTCTTTACAAAATAACATGAGCTTTAAACCCCTTCTTACATCATGGATGTACATTTTAAGCTACTCTCTGATCAAACTATTCAAAGATTTTTTTATTTATAACCCTTCCCAGACAAAAAGAAAGGACAATTTTTTAGCAAAAAAGAATTCAAAGAAGTTTATAAATGCTATAGAATAAAGAATGGAAAATGAAGTTACTCTATCGGTCTAAGAGTAATTATAAAAAAAAGACATGTTTAATCCCAGACTCGTGTTCAGTGTAATAAAGAGCCAGTGCAAATTCGAATGTAGCTCAAATATAATGGATACCCGGCAAGATTAGTCAAGCAGTTTCTTCTTTACTAATCAATCTGACCAATGATGAATCCATATACATAAAGGAAGTAATGATTATTTCTATCGATTCAAACATCCAACTATATCATTTCCTTTAAAGCTAGTAATAACCTCGTTTCTTACTATCAAGATGAGAGAACATAAAATTTGCTACATACATGCCTGAGAAGATTTAATTCAGAACTTCGACTTCCCAACTTGATGAGAATCCGCTAACAAACTCAGCCACTAGAGATGCAACAAGAAGGGACTTCCACCACAGAAGAAGTAACAAAAACTTTTACCCATTCACAGCTATCTCCCAACAATAATGAAGAGGAAGGTACTAAGATAATCTCTAATGAATGAGAAGGATGGAATAAATTCGGCCCAAGATACAGAGGTAGGGTGATTCCAAAGGTAAAGATAGATTTAAAGATGTGGTGGTGAGAAAACAAGTCAAATTTAGATGCAAGCTATAGAGCAAGGCAAGAAAATGTGTTTTCAAAAGAAATCCCAATGAATAATAAAAATGTGAAGCCCCCCCAAACCCAATCGATGATCATTTATTAAAGAATACCCCTGACCCTTCAACTGTCCATTCTTGGTCGTTTCGAGCCTAAGGATGGCACGAGCTTGAGGAGACAAATTTTCAAACGCCATTCCCAAATTCCCTTAAATTAATTTTTCCTTGTGTTCCTTCTAAAGACGTCTTTAAATGATACTCAATTATTAAATTAATATTTTACCTCTTCTACTATATTTACTTGCAATTTTATTCAAAAGTTGATTCATTCAACAAAGGAAAGAATAGAATATTTTAATTTTATTAATTATAAATTAACCAATTGGAATCTCTTGTAAAGGGTGTTTATTTGTTATTATATTTTAAAAAAAATTGACTTATTTAATTAACAATTATATTAAACCATTAATGGCCAAGTTACAATTTTGATTCATTGTCTTGCACTGACTCAAGGCGAGATGGCAATTTTCAATCCTCTGTTAACCGCTACCAATCCCTAATGACATCCCCTCTTCCATTGCGACGTCGTCAGTCCTGCATCCACTGACAGGTATTATGGTTAGAATATTCACAACAGCTATATAAATACGTATTTAAATATCAACTCATAAACACATTCAATTTCATGTGAACAAGAAATTCACTTGCCATAAAAGTTTGTTAACTTATAGTTACAAGAAATAAAATATCTATTCTATTCTCAATTTCACATTCACATGAAAACAATTACTTGCAACTAACTTTGCACTCAAATATACTTAACCAAATTCATAGTCTCGATGTAAGGGATGTAACAAGAAAAAAAATACTGAATATATGTCTAGCACATCAAGGTCTAAAACTAAAAGATTCAATGAGAAAAAAGTTTTGAATTATGGAAGTTGAAGATAGACGATATTTTTTGAAAGATATTATTGGGTTGTAATATTATCTTTGTCCAAATCCTCAAGCATGTCTAATGAAGATTGAGTAAAATTACATAAGAAATCAAGAAGTACAATCCAATTATGTTTGTCAAATTATGTGTTAATGAATGTATTTTAGGAGTAGATTGCAAATTCATTGTGAAAGAAGATAAGTGCATTATATCAATCTAAGAGTCTACTTAATAAAATTGTTTTGAAAAAGAAGTCAAGTTCTTTAAAAATGAGAGGGGAGACTTAGCAATTGATCATTTGAATAGATTTAACATGATACTAAGTCAAATTACATTGATATAAGTCAAGATGGATGAAGAGGAAAATTGCATCATATTACTTTGTTCCTTACTATACTCATGGGAAAACTTGTTAACTATGAGTAGTGATGTTGTGTCACTAAAACTAGAAAATATAATTAGCATTTTGTTAAGTGAGGAAATTAAGAAAAAACCCATGGATGGTAATTAGATTTTGATGCACTAGTTTTATTGGAAAGTATAAATAGAAGGTAAGAAGACAAATGGAGATAAGGATTCTAAGGTTAAAGATATGTCTAAAAATTGGGATAAATATAAAGTAAATTGATTAAATTGTGACAATAAACATAACATAAAGAAGGACTGCATTTCCAAGAAGAATGATATTATCTGATAGGTCCTCTAACAATTATGAATATAACAAGATGTATTTATTTGTGTATATCATTGGTGATGTTTCCCATTAATTGATTCAAATGCTCATCATATGACACACTGTAGAGAGTGGTACACTTATTACACCAAGTATAATCAAATACAAGTTTTCTTGTTGACAACAACTCCTTGAAGATATTTGTACAAGGAAAAGTAAATGTTTCATTTGTTGGTGGTAGAGTAAGGATACTCTCAAACATATTGTATATTCCAAGTCTGGATAGAAAACTCATGTCTATGTCTGAAATGGATGACTTAGGAATACATGTCACATTTGATGGTAAAGGTTGTATGTTGGCAAGGGTTAATTTTGTTCTTGCTAAGGGAGTATGAGATGGTACTCGCATAGGCTAGATGCATCACCACCATCAAGTTGTGCTAATGTACCTACATCTGAATCAAGGTTGTTGAGGCATATTAGGTTGGATTGCCTTAGTGAGAAAGGTCTACAAACCATGGCAAGTAAAATTATGATAGATGGTATCATTGATTATTCTACTAATATTGAATTTTATGAGCATTATGTATTGTGTTTGAGCATAACATCATATTTTTAACTCTCAAAGCACTATAGTAGAGAATATTTTGGAGGCAATACACATTGATGTGTTTGATCCTATGAATATCTAGTCTATTGGTAAGTCTTTATACTATGTATCATTCACTAATGATTATTCTAGGTACTCTTGGATGCATTTTCTTGGGAGTTCAAGTTTGAGGTGTTTCTCAAGTTTAAGGATCTTGTTGAGAATCAAATTGGTAAGAAAATAAAGTTGCTTAGGACAAATAATGGCGGTGAATTATACTCTAAGGAGTTTGAAATATTCTATAAGAACATTGGAATTGTAAAGCAAAGAATAAATATATATACACCACAATAGATAAAGTATTTGAAAGGTTTAATAGAACTTTATTAGATAATTCTAGAAGTATGTTGAGCATTGTTGATTTATGATGAGAGTTATGGTTTGAAGCTATAAGTACCATTTGTTACTTGAAGAATATTTCTCCTACTTTTATGCTAGAAAATAAGATGCCATATGAAATGTGGACTAGTAGAAAACTAGTTGTAACATATTTTAGGGTTTTAGTTGTGAGGAATATGTTTAGGTGAGAAAGGAGAGATGAGCTAAGTTATATTTCAAGGTGAAAAGATATATTTTCATCATTTATGGTGAGAATGTTAAAGGGAACAAGATTTGGAATCTATAAGTATTGAATGTTCTATACTAAAGAGATGCTATATTGAGGAAAAATTTGTCTTGTCTAGGGAATAATAGTAAAAGGAAAATGAGAGGGAAAAGGTACATTTTAAAATAAAATTAGAGAAGCATAATGCATCCAAAAATAACCAATAGAGTTGGCATGACATTTGGGGGAAGAAGAGGTGAGGACATATGGCATAAAATTTAAAGAAGAACGAGATGTATATTTGATATGAATTTCTTTACTAGTAACTACGAGAAGGTATAAAAAGAAAAAAATATCACCTAACATGTATAGTCCACCAAATTTTTATTGTATTTTTATCTTACTTGTATTAATAACTAACCAAGTTCTATGGAAGAGTCTCTCCATTCCAAAGAGAAAAAAGTCTTGGAAGAATGCCATGGAGGAGGAGATAGTAACATTTAAGCAATGTAAGACTTGGGATTTAATTGATTTTCTCAAGGATAGCCTGATACCCATTGGTTGCAAGTGGGTGTTTGAGAAGAAGTTCATAACATATGGATAATTGAGTAGTAAACAACGTAGTTAGTTGCAAAAGACATTCCTAGGTTGAGGGAATTAACTTTGGTAACTTGGGAATGTCTTTGGTGATTTCCTTTCTCCTATTGCTAAGTTGGGTTCTATTATGATGCTATCCATATTTACAATGATTTATTTAGAGATTGAGTAGATGGATGCCAAGAAAAAATTCTTACATGGATACTTAGAGGAGGAAATATACGTGGAACAACTTAAAGGATTAAATATGAAAAGTAAAGAGAATGTATTTTACAAGTTGAAAAGGTTAATATATGGATTAAGATAGTCCCCACATATGTGGAACCAAAATTTTGACACGTGATAGAATTGAGTTTTGAGAGAAGTGTTGTTGAGCATTGTGTAAAATTCAAACATGTAAATGGTCACATTCTACTTATTATTTTATATTTTGATAATACGCTAACCATTAGAGTTGATAAAGAATTATTGCAAGAACTTAAAACTCAGTTGTTTAGTAAGTTTAAAAATGCATGAAAGATGTGGGAGTTGCTAGGTGCATTATTAGTATGGAGATATCCAAGGATAAGAGCAACTTGAAATTATGGTTGAACTAGAGGAATCCTATTGAAACTATTTTGTAGGGGTTTGGAATGCTAAACAATAAAGTGATAAGCATACCCCTACTAGTTGGCACAAAACCATATTGGAATGATGTCCTAAATTTGTAGAGGATATGGAGGACACAAGAAATATATCTTGTGATAGCATGATAAGAAGTATCATGTATGCAATGGTGTGCATGAGACCAAACATTTCTTGAGCAGTGGGAGTTCTAGGTAAGTTCATGACAAAGGTTAGAAGTAAAGAACATTGGACACATGTGAAAGTTCATGAAAAAAGGTTGGAAGTACAAAACATTGGATGCATGTGAAGAGAGTGTTTTGGTACTTGAAATAAAATTTAGTTTATTGTTTAGCTTATCATGATAATAATGAGGGTGTTAAATATATTAGGATTTGTATAATTTGATTAGGTTGGAGCTCTTGATAATTGGAGGTCAATAAGTAGTTATGTTTTCATTTAGTTTGGTGGAGTAGTGAGTTGAATGAGCAAGATGCAATAAACAATTATATTATTGTTGGCAAATGGTCAGCGCTCCCCTTGGGATTCATGACATGGACTAACCACCTCCCATGGATCCATTAACTCTAACAATTGTATCAGGCATTAATAGGTTGACCTTTTGGTGAAACAACAACCGTGGCTCCAAAAATTGGTATCAAAGCCAAAGGTGTCGGGTTCCAATCCCCTCGAGTAACGCTAAGGGGGAGATTGTTGGCAGATGGTCAGCGCTCCCCTTGGGATTTGTGACATGGACTAACCACCTCCCGTGGATCCGTTAACTCTGGCGGTTGTATCAGACATTAATAGTTTGACCTTTTGGTGTAACGACAACCGTGGGGCCAACAATTATCGACTACAAAATAAAACATATGACTACAACACATGCTTCTAAGGAAGTAGTGTGGTTGAAGAGGTCAAGTGATACCATTAGTTTTAAGAGTCATAGTGGTGAAATGTAATTCATAGAATACCATTTTTCTAGTTAAGAATCATGTTTACCATGATATAACCAAACATATTGATGTTCTTGATATCATTTTATGAGGAAAATGGATGAGAGAAATAAAATCTAAATAGAGAATACTAATGCTCAAATATACACTATAAATTATTTGGAAAATCCTATAAGTACTACTAAGTTCGTGTGTTGTAGGGATGAGATGGACTTGTCCCATTCTTGAGCATGAGGTTATTTTTTGGGGTTAAATATCACACTCTCACTTATGCTAAATATAAAATGGGATAATCTTGGGATTTAGGTGATATTCACATGTAGGTATCCCTTAAAGAAGAGCTTATTTATATAGTATAGTGTAGTGAAATACAACGAGTTTTGGGTATTGTGGTACAACATATATTTTGACCCACATATGGTGATACTATGGTAGTAAGTTGCAATATAACATAAATGGTTTTTTACATGTGGTGTTGTGATAGCTATCACAAGTCATTTGAAAGAAATCACAACCACATATGGAAATAGTGTTTTCTAGAAGCTTGAACAATGATGTAGGTGTGCTTGTGCAACATAACTAGAATTTATATAGCACAATTTGAGAGCAAGATAATATTCTAGAAGATGATACAAGGAATCACAAATAGTCATAAGTGAGGTAATGTTTGTATGTGGTGCTACAAGCAAGGATTTGGTAATGGTAGTTATACTAGAAATATGTTTATACCAATAGTGTTAAGGTTGTGTGATGCAGGAGCATCGAGTGTTGTAAGGGAAATCTGGCATCACCCAAAAATATTTTATTTTTAGTTTCCTTAGTTGTTTTGGGGCCCATGGCGACTCATGCAATCTTTGGGATAGTTAGAAGTTTGAAATAGCCAAAAATAGTCACTTACTATTTTTAGTAAGTTAGCCTATTCGGTTCCTATGGACATGAAAATTGACCCCAAGGAGTGAAAGGGGAAAATAAGATTTTTGGTGAAAGAATCATCTCAAAATCATGTTCCATTTGGAAGATATTAAATTTTCATTTTGAGGAATTTCTCTAATGAAGTTTAAAATTGAAAATTGAGGCCCTTTGGAGCCCTAGAATAGGGTGCAAAATCTTTGACCTTTTAGATATGGAAAAAGATAATTTTAGATCTCTTTGCAAGCTTTCCAACGATATATTACAATTGAAAATCTAACGATCAGATTGAAAGTTATGACCTCGGGAAGTTGTAAATATATAAATATATATTAAAAAAAATTTAAAAAACTTCTAGAGCAGGAAATAGACAACGGAATTTCTAGGGCCAAAATGGGGTTACACCTTCCAAAAAGGTAGTGACACATCTTGGATAAAGAGGGAGCACAAGGGTTATAGAGGGGGGCTTTGGTAGTGTAGATTGTGGTTTTTGGCTTGCAAATTTCGGTAATGAGAAGACCCATGTGATTGTAGTATGTTATTTTCTAAGTATTGTAATTTCACGTCATCAAGATAATAGAAAGCAAGTGTTTCTTTTGGAATTTTCTATTTATATCTCTTGTTTAGTTGTGTGTGTGGTTTTGTAAGGGGTGTATCCTCATCATTGTGACTATTGATTCGTAGTGTGTGGCAATGCATACATATACAAGGTGACTATCTATGTGGAATATCATACTTGGTGATATGTGCAGTATGCAAATATTATGTTAATATCAAAATATAGTTGCATAACTCTTGGTGTTCCTTGGGTCAGTTGGATAGTTAGACAATTGGTATTCTCATATATACATTTTTATACATATCATCTTGTGTGAAGGTGCCAGGATTAGACAGTTTTATATATTGAAGGGATACCATTGGATTGTACCTTGTTGGTGTGTATCTTTAGAGCAAATGTAGAAGATTTTGTAGATCGAGCATCTATTTAAGACCTTATTATATTGAATCTTTGTTGATTCTAAATAATATAATTGTGAATGTCTTTTGGTGGCATGTTTTATTTTGTAAGGGTTTTGTATGTTAATATTTAAGTCTTGTATAATCTTGTGGATTCACACTATTCCATTTACTTCCACACATGTTGCTAGATAGATTTTGTAAATGTGATTGACTATTTTTAAACATATAATCTCAAGTTTCCTTAATCTTAGTCTAGCAATCATGTGGAACAAGCCCATACAAATTCTTAACAAGAGGTTTCCTTAATATTTTGATGTGAATTCCTTTTGTGACTACCTTTGGACAACCATTCACACTATAATAGGTGCATAACACTAGAACGTAAGATCCAATATCTTATAAATTTGGCAATAAGGTGACACAAGTAGAAGGGATCAATAATAAGTCAAACACATTTGTATCATCCTAAAACCAAAATCCTATAATCTACATTGAACCCTTCCCTACACATCAAGTTGATCAATATAATCTAGTGGAAGAGAATGAAGAGGATTCTACCTAATATAGTTATGATAATCAAATTACTTTTATTAAAAAATCAAAGGCTACATTTGGCATATGCAACACTAGTGTAAAAAATAAAGATATCAAACATGATGTGTATCATGAACCACTATACACACAAGTAAGCATCAATGACATAAAATGTGGTGATGTGAATGTAGATTCTATCTACCACATCCTTCGGTTGAAGCTTGAGTTGATGATTTTCGATGAGGCTTCGCTTATATATTTGATTCCATAGACTTATGCATATTCATGTTCAAGTATTTGATAAGGACTATGTGTGTTGGCATCGTGCACATTTTCCCTAGCCTAGTAGCAGCTAATCTTTATGCGTTGCATTGGAGTGCCATGTGGCAGCTCTGCTCACCACCTTTTGAGGATATTAAGTGGCTACTTATTTTCAAGCTCCATGTTTTTTATAGTGTCATGTATTATACAAGCACAAGCCCAAGATTATTTTGAGCTTGGGGAATGCTAAAAGGTGTGCCATTGGTCTATTTCAACATCGGATTGATTGTGGGGATAGCTAATGATGCCATGTGTCAAAGGAGGGGATGTAGGCAATGAGGCAAGTGTTTAGACCAATTCACCAAGCAATTGATATTGGGGTAGTGGGGAATCCAGATGGAACTGCCACCATGAAGTGGGGAGGTTGTGATTACCCACTCTTACAGTTGCAATGCTGGTATGATGGTGGCTTTGACGGGAGGCATCAAACTAGAATCTTTTCGATTGTAGCCATCTCCTCCTCAAGAGGAAATTTTTCTATTTAAGCATATTTTCTCTTGGTATTAGGGGTTAGAAATTTTTGTAACACCACAAACCTTAGCATGTTATGTTCTTGAAATAATAAAGACTGAATACATAGAATTGTACCATGTTTACCTTTGCTCTATGTTTATCTTTGTTTATTTGCTTGAATTTATACTATGTGTCTATCTGAAGTGTTTGCAATTATGGATTATTCTCTTTTAGATTTTATAATTTTAGTTATATTAATGTATGCATATTTTTTAATCATGTCTAATACTCTTTTGAACTTCTATGAAAATTGGTCTAATTGAGATTTTATTATGCTACATCATAATTGAAATGTTTTAAAAGCTTGGCAGATCACCTTAGTTTAGTTTGTTTCATATTTTCTCTCTCTCTCTTCCCTAAATAAAAATGAAGAGTCGACTTCTAAAATCCCAGAGGTTGTTCTACAAAGCACATTCTATTCCCTCATTTGTAGAACTTCCCATAGGCTATATTTCTTAAGAATAAGATTTAGAGGTTAACAGTTTTTTTTTGGCACACCTAGTAGGACTACGCTTAATTCTTGTATTAGAAGTGGGTTTATGAGCCAGAGGCCCTCTACAAGGTTGCAAATTGCACAAGAACCAAGCATGCTATTACCTCCCTTAGTGACTATAACACAAACAAGATTTAATGGGCCAAACACAACATGAATCCAAGCTCAAGCACAATAGGTGCAAGCTCCAATGGATGCTAGAAACTTCGTAGCATGGAATAGTGATAGCCCGCTCATTCCTCCAACCCCTCTAGTAGTGTGGGATCCCTTTCTTTCTAACACTCTAAATTTGTTTCCTAAGTTTATGAGGGAAGATTTTAAGACACCAACATAACATTTGCAAGACATCACTGACATATGCATGGTGCATCATGTAACAGAATAAAGTGTGGCCTTAAGATTGATTGTTGCTTTCTTCAAAGAGAAATCTCAAGATTGGTAAAAATACCTACCCACAATTCAATTGCTACATGGGAACAACTAAAAGATAGCTTCTTCGAATGGTTTACAGAAAAGGGTGACCAATATTCCTTACTCCAGCAACTAATAACCATTAAAAGGGCTCCTTAAGAGGTTGTCATAGATTTCAACACCAAGTTTTACAAAACTTGATAAAGGATCCTTGTGACAGCCAGACCTCTGGCAAGTATGGCTATTATTTTATACCTTAAGGCCTTTAATTCCAACATAGTCGTAATGATCCAGTCCCTTGGAGGGAAGACTTTATTAGATGCATATGATCTAGCGATAAGAGCTAAAAATAATATGCTAGATGTCAAAAAAATTCCTCCTTGACTGCCCATGTCAGTGTTTCTTGAGATGCCAACTCAATCATGAGAAGATTCGGCTCTAAGCACGTCTTTCACTCCTTCTTCCATGTATGTATATCTTAATACACAGACATGTGTACCCGTTGCTTCTTCACTAACTACATAGGTTAATGATATGAAAGGTTTGTTGTGGATATTTTTAAATGAGATAATCAAACCTTAAGAGGCAACAATTTATGCCTCAAAATACTCCCTATCAAAATTGTCAAGGCGAAAGGCCTCCTTTCAAGCATAATGCTTATCAAGAAGGAGTATGAATGAATAATTAGTCCTTGCCTTTGAATCAGATGGTACCAATCCCTACCCCGCTTCAAAACATTCTAACAAATCAAAACATAGATATAGTAGCCAGTCAAAATAATCTGAAAGATTATTCAAATGCATGGTGTTTCACATGTAATGATGCACATATACCCTGTAATTTCCCTAGACGTAATCTCTAGCAAAAGATAGCAAAATAGAGGAGCCAAGGCGTCACACCTGATGTAAGCATTTATGTTTATCGGTCTCTTGGTGTGGAAAGAGCTATGCTTATGGCACAAGTACGAGGCATGTCCCTTGAGAAGGAAGCAAAAATTTCCCTAGACCATGCTCTCTTATCATGGATGGAAGGAGAAGATGTGGTATTTGTTAACAAAGGTTTTACATCAAAATCTCTACAGGTACAGTTCAATTACAACACTCGCTACAAGAGAAGGCTCATTGGAGAACTGGTAGTCCAAACACAACAATCTAAAGTGACCTATGAAAAAAATGTTAGCTCACAAATAGCGGTTCAACCTTTTCAAAAGACAAAAGATATTTTATCTTACAAGTCGAAAAAGTCAAAAGTTCAACCTCTTGGATCACTTAATGTAGTGGAACAATTGAAGAAAGCCCCCACCAATGTGTCATTATGGGACATCCTTTCCATTCTGGAGTAGAAAAATTTATAGTGGGAAGACCTAGAGAGCTGCAAGAAGCCAGTTCAAGTTGGAGTGGACTCATAATGCACTCAAAACAAAAAATAAGGAACCAGTTAAGGATGTGTGGAACCAACCAACAACAATGTTCAAAAATATTAGAGAAGAAAAGGAAAAAGAGGAATTAGGTAAGCCTAAACCTACCCATTTCTTTCTAACTCTCATTGTGGGAAACAAATTGTTGCATAAATATATGATCAATGCTAGTGCCAACACCATGGTTA
>VDFB02017070.1:0-24582 GCA_007258455.2 Sequoia sempervirens
TGTTATATATATACAGTACACCTAAAAAATAATGAGACTTTGGTAAATAATATATCTAGATAAAAAGAATACAAATCTAAAATAGAACTTGTAATTTAATTCATCTACTCATCAATAATATTTTCATACTATTAACTTGATTTAAAAGAATTGGAAGACAACTATAATCTATAACATAACATCCTTAAATGGTTCAAATTTTAAATGAAACGATGAAAGAAAGAATAAGAATACAAAGATTAAAGTATAAAATCATTTGAAAATAATTGGGGATAAAAATATTTAATCTAATAGTTGTTAACATAAATGAACTTCAATTATATTGCCTTGAGAACATCAAAAAATTATAGATTGGAAAGAAAAATAAATGTGTCATATTACTTGAATCAAATCTAATAAAGTTTGACTTTATTGCATACTTGTTATAAATATCTCACATGAACCAATGAAATTCAATGTGCCTCTATCTACCCTTGACATTAATGTTTAAAGGCTTCTTGAGATGAAAAGTAATGTTGATTCCTTACCTAATGGAAACAAAAAAAGACATACATATAAAAATCAAACACAATTCAATTTCTATTAAAAAATTTACATATCAATTTTGTTGGATTTTTGGATCTAGATTTGAGATGCACAATGTTAAAAGGAGATCCCATGACACATTCAAGGTTCTTTAGTGCTACATATTTGGATTTTGTGTATGATGATAAGTTATTGATAAGTTCTTCCCATGAAATTTAATAGTATTATCTTCCATTTGGTCTATTTTTAATATTGAAATTGGCCAATGCAAATATTAGAATGTTAAGATTGAAGTTTATTATTTTTAGATTTTTTTATTTGTAAACAAGGATCTACAAAGTATATACATTCTTAACATTTGCATGTGCAAGTGAGATGAATGTTAAAGAACTAAAGGATTGTTAGGAGGCCATTAGATAAAAGTTATTCCCAAAAGATATAATGAGAAAGAATTTTGTTATTAAATTGTAGAGTTAATTATGTAATTATACTCAACATTTTATGGGATTAAGGAATAATTGATTAAGGATTTGATTGATAAAAAAAAATTAGGTTGAGGGTTAATATTGGGGTCAATCCCAATTGTTCCTCTAATGAAAATTTAAATATTTTACACTAAATAAATCTAATAAAATGGTTTTATATGAGGGTCATGAGATTGAGGTACATATACATGTTGACGAGCTTGAAATCATTGATTCACCTATGTATGTGAGGAATGATAATTTGTTGGTATTAATAAAAATTATAAGGGTACTTATTCTTCTTCTTATGTACTAGTGATTGAATTTTATATAAATTTCTATGGACTAACTAGTATTCAAACTTAGGACCTCCCATTTGGTGTTAGGATGCTCTACTATTGAGCTAATGGCTCACATTGTGATGAGTCTTTTTATGGCTTAGGTGTGTATCATTTCTCCAACACACTCCCTTGAACCACAACATAGGTGTCAAATGCACCTAGCTTGGCTCTAATACCATACAAGAATACCAATTATGAGGACCTCCTATAAAAATATGACATGAAAAACCGTGAACAATATTTAAAAGATAATCCATAGTCTATCTTATTATTTATGCATATTTTCTAGGACCACCTATGCCCAAAACACAAAATAGTTTTTGTAAATACACCAATTAGATCTTATAAAATGCATTACTTATATCAAATTATATGGTGAATTAAATATAATTAATGATTACTTTTTCTTTTAGTATGAAAGAGGTTAAATTCCAATATATGTTCTAGTGGGCTTGATTGAGTGACAAGGTGGAGTGATTGTTGTAATGAAGAACTTGCTAGGAAAGCTAACCAAGTTAAAATGTACACCTATACATACATCATTGTGGTAATATAGACCTATGTCATAAAACACAATTGAATCCTATTAGTTCCAAAGTATTTTAGCAAAGAAGAGATAGAGGAATTTCCAACATGAGGCATAATTCAATCATAATATAATAAAACCATTAATCCATAGTTCTATGTATAAATGGACTGTTGTAGAGGAAAAGATACACATTTAATTTGCAAGGCATAACTCAACAATATGAAAACATATAGTAGAATATTGTACATTATTCTCAGGATTTTTTCTTATTTGTGAGAAATGCAAACCTTCCATGCTAATTTTCTCTAAAACACACAAATATAGGGGGCAGTGTAATATCCCACCCTTTCCTAAATTTTTCCATAGCTAGTGATATGATAATATCCCAACAACTCTATGAATTTTAAAATTGAATGTTATGGACTATATTAAAATTATTTTGTGGACTAATAAACTAAAGAATATTCTTGATATTTAATTACACGTCTCTTGAGAAAAACAATGATTTAATATCTTATGAGTATTAAATTAGATTATGAGTATAATTTAAAGAATTATAGTCATGATTTTGTAATTGTCATGTAATAGACATAAATATCATTCCTTTTGTTGGTAAAACTACATATTTAGAGTAATATTATGAAGGTTAAATTTAAATGGTTTATCTAGCACTCAAATAATCATTCTAGACTAATATTTGATTTAAAATTTCTTTTACAATGATTATTGATTATATTTAATAAAAAATACTTGATATTCCCACCAAGTTATTAAGGGTGCAAATCAACTATTGACATGGACTAAACTATTGCAAACAAGGTAAATATATATAGTAGGAGTATCAACTAATGGTGAGGCACTTTAAGTCTAATCAAACATACAATATACCAAATAATATTAATGAAATAGTGGAGAAAATAAATAAATATTCAAACCTCATGAACACTAGAATTATAATATGGAGAAACCCTTTCAAAAAATCCCACTACTAAAGAGATATGAAACTTTTATTAATATTCATAACAAGATTATAACAATCCAATCCACTCAATCTTCTTTAGTCTAATGTTTTGGCTATTTCTACATAACACTATTTAAACCTTATGTCATACATTAAATTATATATAGAGCAAGGGAAACAAGAAATGATCAATTAATTTATGTAATGAGTGGAAAAAAATCATGGTCCACAAGAAAAGAACCCATGCCCCACTATGCATTGGAACATGTACACAAAATATAAACGAACTAATGATATAGGACCTTAAATCCCATAACCTTGATAGTAACCACTCCCAATACTAGTGCTTTATGATGAAGATGTCAACTACAATAAGTCTCATCTATTATGAAAAGATGCTCCACTCTTCCCAATGTAACTCCTAGTACAATAATCATCACGATCTCCTTATTTAATTTTATTATAATAATATCTTGAGCCCATTGCTTACCTTTTCATTTTTTCTCACATATCACACTATAAAATTTTGGAGCTCATTTTCACTTTGCGAGAGTCTCTCGAGGGTTTTAATGGTGTCCAAATTGATATTTTTTAGCTTAATGCATCAAGCTCATTAATATTTTTAATTTTAAGAAAATATTAAAATCAAAGCTCTAGACTGTAATTTATGCCCTTTAGAAAGAATTTAGAAAAAAGCAACATTAAAGATAAGATTTTAAGTGAATGGAACACTAATCCCAACTTACACCAACCAAGTACAAATGGGTATTTAGCTTCATGGAGATTCATTCATGGTTGGTGATGGTGCATGAGTAGGCTAATAGAGGAAGAAAGACCATATGTTCATTAAGAAGAAATTGGGAGAAAAAATAAGCTAAGTTTAAATTTGTAATGATAAGAGGATCTTGATTGAATTATATATATATAGTTCATATGAGAACCAAGGATAACATACTAGAGTAAATAAGCTTCGATAATAAAGGAATCTTGTAAGTATGGGGAAGAAAAATATATCAAACTAAATGCACTACCAAAAGATAGATCAATTGGGATTTTTTTATAGGAAAGTGTGATATTTAATTGAAATCCTAATGTATTAATGTTGTATCTTCAACAATCTTGGAATGAGTACTTGGATGCCTATGTTGTCAAAAGATATTATTATTTTACTATTAATTCTCCTCATGTTGAAATTTCCATGAACTAGTTAGGATGCAAATCTCCACCACTAAGCTACCCACCCACTTTATGACAAGTCAATTTACGATTTAGGTATGCTAATTTTTTTGACACCTTTTTCACATTGTGAGATATTACCAAATAATTATAATGGTCATTTGGTTTTGTGTGGATCATGAACCATGTAAGGGTGTGTTTATTGATCTTACTCACCAATAAAATGTATGCATTGAATAATTTTTGTTTTATCATCATTTTATCAACAAGCATATGCATATTTGAAGGTTTATTTAAAATTGACTAATGATATGTTGATTGAAACTATAGGATACATTATTTTACCTTAATTTTTTGGTCTAAAAGATGAGGGAAGTTCTTATTCTATGTCATATTCTTTCTTCTTTAGATGTATCTCATATTTTATTTGGGTATCCATGGATAAAGCAATATCAAGCAACATCATCTATGTCATGCCATCAAGGTATCAAATATGTTTGAACACTAGTAAAGAGGTTACAATTGCAAGAGATCCGTATATGCCTTTATTTTAGATTAAGTCATTTAACCTTAAATAATTTTAAGAACATACATAAGGATCCTCTATATAAGTGCAAGGATTCTTTGCCTAATTTGTAAAATTTTCAAAAGGAATAACAATGGTGGGAAAATCAAGACAAGATGCAACAATTTAGAATTCCTAAAGGGTTTACAATTATTAGAGCCAAAGTAGGTTATATGTAGGTTTTATATTATAAAATGATTCAAGAATCTATAAGGCCAAAAGAACCATAAGCATTGCAAACTTTAGTTTAGAAGCATAAGGGATTGGATATTTTCATTCCTAAACATGGTTTTCATAAAAAAAATTACTCATGTAGCAAACACACTATAGAATTCACAAAGAAGGTTAGGGTTTTTAGCTTCATTTGTTATATGGAGATATTTTATTGTAATGTATGTAATCAATGATATGATTCTTGATTTTTTATAAGATTTAATATTATAACACCTTAACAAATCAAGCTATGACTTTCATGGTACACTCCTACATGTATGAAATTTTCATTTTCATCTACAAGTTTAACCCTAAATTTTTAGTTTTAAAATTATTTTGTGACCTTGACCCCTACACTTCTAGTCTTTAGGAATTTATTTATCTCCATTTTTTAGACTATGTTGAGAGCCATTATAATGGTTTTTTGCACTAACTTTAGGAGGAAACTCATTTTTCCTTACTCAAACCCTTGGATTATGCAAAACGGGGAAGAAAAATACTATATTGAAAATGCTTTAAGAACTTTCAAACAACTGCAATTTGAATTCAACAAATTTTAAAAAAATTGCATATAGGGTTTCAAAATTAAACAAATACATGCATTTTGAACTCTAAAAAAATGGAATTTTAAATACCTTGTGCTCAATAGTGGTCAATATGAGAATTGGAATGATGAAGTTTGAAGAGAGGACCCAAAATTTGCTTTAGCCGGTGAGAGAAATTTTGTTGGGTCACTGTTCGGATTATGTTGGCCGCGCGCAGGGAGACAGTGACTGACTGGTAAAGTTCACAGTAAAAATGTGAAAGTGAAAGAATTTTTTTTGTTTTAGTCATATTCAAGGGTTCAGCCGAACCCACTTAAATATTGTTTTTTATTAGGGGCGGTGACTGGTTCGGCCGAACCCATTTGATATGAAGAATGGAAAAAATTCAAAATTTCCTTCCTCTTCAAAAGTGTAAACCACTTATGTGGCTTCACCCCATTACATCTACAAATTCTTGCAGATGCTCATTTTTTTATTCAAAATTTTAACCACTAAACTTTGGTATCTTATTCTTGATCTTAGGTGGCATAACATTCAGATAGCCACAAACATTGTCAAAGCTAATAGCTCTATACCTATCAATACAAAAGACATCCTGATGGGCCCAAGGAATTTTGACTTGTATGTTTCTATCCATATTTGTACCTAATGGCACAAATTGATAGCTCACCCCTAATTCTTAAAAAGGAATTTACAATATTTATACAATTTGTAAAACACTAGACTTCAATTCCTTTTACAACTATAATCCCAAGATCTTAGCACATGTATTCCATATAAAGGTTGCTTAAGATCTACAATATGACATGTTTCTTGCACTCTACTACATAAAGTTCAACTTACACATGAAGCATGCTAAAATTCTTGAATATTCCCTTAAATCTAGTTCTAAATCACTTATTAGGGAATCATTTTCATGTTGAGCATTGGAAATTAATGATGATTACATCTGTAAAATGCTCAAAATTCTTTCAAATTTTACAAGACTACATGTATGCTGGCAGCTATGAAGTTTTTCTCCAAATTAGAAAAAAAGATTTCAAAACTTAATGTATGCTTGAATAGGTTCTTTGAGTCAGAGTTGCCACCTCCCTTTAGAGGATAAAGCTTCAAATAAGATGAAACTTCCTTTTGAAAAATAAAATAGGTTCTGGGCTGTCTTCCACAAAGGAGCCACGTTCAGATCCTTTGATGCCAACTCCATAAAGATTGTGGACCAAGATCAAGAATTTTGAGAGAATTTAATCTAAATCACCATTTGACTCTACATTTAGTATCTACGTCTTTACAGAATAAGAAATCCCCAACAAAGTCGCCATTTTGTTGGTGACTTGGATGGGAAACTAAGATGTCACAATAATTTTCAACCTCCAATTACAAACCCTAGTTCAAGATTGGGATGACTCTTTGATAAGACAATCTACAACTACACTTCTGATTGCATTCCCTAGTAGAGTCGCCATTCTATTGGTGTTTCTCATTGCACGTAAAACATTTCTAAGGAATAGCCAATTCCTATACTCAAGACTCTTGAAATGAATGGCCAACTAACAAGATCTAGTCATTGACTGAGATCTTCTACACTTTAGGCTCTGTGGGACTGAGGAGGGTATTCCTAGTGTGTTCATTTAATATTTAGATGTGTTGAACACATCATTACATAGATCACACTTGAATGAAGGATAATTATGCAACAATTACAATGAAATTGGCTTATTTCTAAGTAATTCATTACACATTCACCAAAGTAAAGACACCCTTAAATGAGAATTGACACACCTAAACTTTGAATTGATGGATTTTAAATGAATTTTAACCCTAGCTTCAAGTTGGTCATTAAATGATTGTTTGATTAACCCCTGGGTATGTGCAAAATCATCATGGAAAAAATAGGCCCTTAAGTGGCAAAAAAATTGAAAAAATCAGAGTTAGGAAATTTGACATAAAAATTTGAATAAGTTCTCCATATTATTTAAAAAATATGTAAGAATATAATTTGTAGAAAATTGAATGTAGTTTCTAAGCTACTAGGTTTTTTTTTTTAAATCTATTTGGTGAAAATTTGAAATTTTAATGTAGTAGTACTTAAATTTCGGGGAAAAAATAAGAAGTAGGTGTCTATCGACCACCCTAACCACAATAAAATGATAATATTTTTTATAATATTTTAGATATAAGTAGAGGACTCATGTCTCAATGTGATGTGTATTTTTTGTAATTTTTTTCCAAGTAAATAATTAATTATTAATTTTTATTAAAATTTTAAAAAATAAAAAATCATTATGTCTAACCACCTTAACTTGGTAAAAATTCATGAAATTCATTTCTTTTTTTAAATCCTATAGTATGTGAAGCATAGAATGCGACACATGTTTTGGATTCAAAAAATGTGATACCATTTGAAAGCTATAATTTTTTTTCAATCACCTATCAATCAGGACTTTAGTTGTAATTCAAATAGAAAATAAATAATAATTATTTATTAAATTCAAAGTAAAGCATAATTTATATTGGTGGAAATCTAAGAATTTCCTTTAAAAACCTTTTTTTGTTTCATCAATTTTGGGTAAAAAAAATTCATTAGCCACATACCCTACAAAAACCCATCATATCGCCACTTTTTGGCCCATCATAATCCTGCACATAACCCCCTTAGGTAAATCATTAAGGAACAAATAAGTATCTTATTTATTGGGAAAAATGGAGTCACACATACAAGAATCAGTAAAACAGAGATGACCCAATAACAAAATAGACTACTCTCACAATACTTTGAATCATGGAGCTCAAATTTTCTGATACATCACTACTTATCAAATCGTCTACAAATGAACGTAAATTCATGGCCCCATATAAGTATTTAATTGATTACTTGAATCAACACAAAGAACATAGACATGCATTTGAATAAATATTCAAAGTAGAATAGAAATACCATTAATATTTCATTCAACATTCACCCAGACTTGTAGAAAGAGAGAAAAATATCAAAATTATATACTTGCTTATATTTAAGTCATATCTGTAAAAAGCATTTAAGCTACTTGCATATGTTCATTCATAAAGCTCAAAGGTAACAAACTATTCTATTCCTATCTATTCATGTTCATTCGACCAAAAACCTAACCAAAGTTATTTTCTTCTATCCTTTTTTTCCCCCCCTAAGCTGTGGTCTCCCTTTTATAACACAAAGGAAGTGACAAGCTTCGGGCTTAGATGCAGTTTTAGTACAAAACTTTATTTCACCAAAATTTCAACTGCATTTTCTTTGCATTTCAAAACCCCACATGTTGAATCTTCAAAAAATGGTGCAATTGGGGAAAACCAAAATGTAACCGCCAACTGAGAAGAGAAATGCAAATTGCTTCCAAAACTCTCCTTGTTGCCATTTGCACCATCAAAAACCAGGTGACCAAAATGCCACATATGCAAGAGGACAGAACCACCATAGTAAAATACATGAACACAAAACTCAAAACCCCACACACAACAAATACTCAATTACTCATCACCCCTCCACCACCAGTGCCATTCCTATGATACACACGACCACTCCCAGTCATTTCCATATGAAGGGAGGACACCTCAGCTTCCTCCTCCTTTTCTTTGCTCAATATGGTTGAAGTTCGGTCACTAGGGGTCTTAATTGCCAATGGAATAATAAAAATGACCTCCTCATCAAAGGGTAGACCATCATTCAACAAAGCCAAGTACTGACCATAGGTGGAGTCAGTCTCAGTCCCATTATTAGAGGAGGTGCTCGTAAGATTAATGGGTGAATGCTGGAATCCATAGGAGCCACACCCATACCTTACTTTTCATTGTGATCAAGTAAGAGAATGTACTGGGCCTTTTCCTCTATCATTCATTCTTTTTGCAGCATCACCCTAAAATTACAAGGGTATGTGCAGGATCATGATGGGCCGAAAAGTGGCAATATGATGGGTATATGGCTGATGACTATTTTTTTACCCAAAATTGATGAAATGAAAAGGGTTTTTAAAGGAGATCCTTAGCTTTCCATTGATAAAAATTATGCTTTACTTTGAATTTAATAAGTAATTATTATTCATTTTCTATTCAAATTGTGAGTAAAGTCCTGATTGATAGGCTGATTGAAAAACATCTATAGCTTTCAAAGGGTATTGCATTTTTTGAATCCAAAATATGCGTCACATTCTATGTTTCACATACTATAGGATTGAAAAAAGAAAAACTGGATTTCATGAAGTTTTGACCAAGTTAAGGTGGTCAGACATACGATTTTTTATATTTTTTAAAATGTTGTAATAAAAAATTCATAATTAATTATTTACTTGGAAAAAAATTACAAAAAAATATGCATCACATCAGGGCATGATTTCTCTACTTATATCTAAAATTTTATAAAAAAATATTATCATTTTATTGTGGTTAGGGTAGTCAGACATACACCCACTTCTTATTTTTTGCTTGAAATTTAAGTACCACTGCATTGAAATTTCAAATTTTCACCAAATATAGATTTTTTATTTTTTTTAAAAACCTAGTAGTTTAGAAACTACATTCAATTTTCTACAAATTCTATTCCTACATATTTTTGAAATAATATAGATAACTTATTCAAATTTTTACGTCAAGTTGCCTAACTCTGATTTTTCTGAATTTTTTGCCACTTAAGGGCCTATTTTTTCCATGATGATCTTGCACATACCCACAATATTTTACTACATCTACTAGGTGCTAGTCTGGGCTTTTCAATAGAAGTGTCTACCTTGATGATGTGAGCAGCTTCTGGTACATCCGAACTAGACCTTAGTGAACTTAAGTGAACAAAATTTCTTACTGGTTTGCTCATTTTCTTCTCCTGATAATTGCTCACACTAGAAAATTCCCAACTGCTAAGTGATAATGACACAAATAGAAACTACTACTATTGTTTTTGAGTGAAGTAATGGTGCTCAGACTTAATGTTCATCACACATGCGTAACCTGGGAAACACATTGGCAGATTTACTAGCACCATTTAATTCCCAGTTGCATAGAATTCCATAGAATACCCTTCATGATTACCAACATTTGCATCTCCACATCAATCGAGATCAACTCAATCACTCTACAGGATATTAGCCATTAATGTGGGTTGGTTGCATAGAATAAAAATGGTTGTCACATGTTATTTCACTAGCTTTGAATGTTTTCAGTCAATCTTTTGCCTTGATGGATGATCAGACAACCAACTTGTGTTTGACCTCCTTTGATTTCTAGCAGTTCTTCGCTAAAATGTTCCCAACCAATCATTCTCATCCATGTCAGATGATACTGTCACTGTGTGTGGGCTCCACAGTTCGAGTGAGTGGGGATAGGTGTCAAGATTTTACTGACCTCACTAGTTTTAACCATCATTCACTTTCATTCAGTGAGCCAATGAGGAACGATGAAGATTGTTCTACTCAATTGATCTCAGTTGCTCGTTGAACATGTCATGCCATGAGAATGGTAGTGGGGAGTGGGTTGCACACTTTGCACTGAACATGTGCGCTAGCTTCTTGCCAACCTCACTACATTTAACTTGCTGTCACTCAACTCCTGCGGGTTGGCAGGGTATGGTTGAGATCTCCCAGATATTTGAATGTTGAAATCTACACATTTCATTATGTTAGCATTAAATGGATAGACTAACAACAATGTGACCACCGAGGTTAATGGCTTAATGCTTAATTCACCAAGTTAAATTTGAAAACCCAACATTAGGAAAAGACGTGATGTGTGGGGAAAATGGTGACCGATTCTTCAGGATGTTGGGGCCAGTAGATTGATGTGTCAGATGACTCAAGAGATAACTTAAAGAGTTGATTGACCGACCAAGTAGATCAACCAAAAATTAAAGCATTTACATGCTTCATGAAAAAAACCCTGCAAACCTATGAGGACAAGGGTTTATCAAAGAAGCTGACCAGACTCATGGAGAGGAAAATCCATAAGGATTTTAGAAGCTCTAACATGAAGAAAGGTTTTATTGCCAGATCCAGGGGGTGCCTAATTTTTCAGAGCATTTTGAGGTGAAACAAACATCACCATTGCACTCAAAAGGCCCAAAAACCCCTATTTACATATATAATTTGTCAATTTTGGAGCAAGTCAACCTGAGGAAAAAATTTGTTACCTATCAAGGGTCGTACGACTGCTTGCACGCATTACAGAAAATTTCCACATATTTTTTAATTGTAAAAAGAAAATTGTTTTCAAAAGCTTTAAGAAAAAAATAAAAGCTTTTACAAAGTTTTTTTTGGATTTAAAAAAAAAGTCAAAAGGGACAGGGACATACCTACATAGGGTACTGTGCAGGTATAAACTTGCATAGGCCCTGCGCAGTGTGCCTACATCCTATGGGGAAAACCTATTTTTTTCAAAAAGAAAAAAATATTACAAAAAAAATTATTGTAATTTTTAATTTTTAATTTTTATTAAAAAAAATCATTGTAAATGTTTTTTTAATTATTTTATAAAAAAACTATTTTTTTTCAAATAAGTCAAATAGTGCAACTACGCCAATGGTGATTTGGCTGTCAAATTTAAGCTAGCAATTTTGTTGCAATAGTCGTTTGGCCGTCAAATTTAATGTTGTAGACTGTGTTTTTTGCACTTTAGGAGTTATTTTCTTCCGGAGGCCATAACTTTTTCCCACAGTGTCAAAATCGAGCAAATGAGATATTGTCAGAAAGAGGATTCAAAGTAATTTCTAGTGGTGTAGGTATTTTTTCAATATTTTTTCTTAAGTCCCTGTTATTTCTAGTCAAAGTCAAATCTTCTTTTCTAGAGTTTCCTTTAGTGTTTTTAGCATAACTTTTGCATACGATGTTGAAAATGGGCAAACGAGATATCATTGGAAAAAAAATTCTGAGCTCTTCACAGTGGTGCAGGTGGTTTCCAGATTTGATTTTTGGTTTTTTTTCAAAAAATCCTTCTTCTCAGTTGTTTTCCTTTTTGGACCATATGGGCTCACATTGCATGTATTTATCATCCATAAACGCATTGAAATAAAGTGCCTCAACAATGTATGTGTAGTATTGGGATTCTTGCACATCACTTTGTGCCTTATTGTACTCACACTGATATAAAGTGCTATGGGGGTTGATGTTTGTTTTGGTTTTCCTTCATACCTTTCTCATGTGTATGTGACTTTTGCTTTCACATCCTTTATACATGCTTGTAATTTCATGTCTGCACCTTCAGATGCTCTTGGTTCCTCTTTATGCACTACTTTCAAGCATTCAGTTTTAGTACCTATCTACCTCTCCCTTGTTAGCATTATGGGGGGGTTTCTATTGTTGGTGTTAATGCTTCTTTGTTTTCACATTGAAGTGAGCTATGTATATAGTATTTGTTCCTATGTACTAGGCGTATGCAGCGGTTGGTTACCCATGCATTTTGGTGAGATGGAGCACTTACCATATGGACACTCTTGCATTCCTTCTTTCAGCATTTCAATAGTCATTCTATGACAAATTTCACAGTTTCTTCATGCTTTAGTGATATTTTCCATGTTCATCCTTTGTTCCTATCTTTTGAGAAAATTTCTTCTTGATTCGAGGCTTCTTCATCCTTTACTCTTGTTTGGAGGCTTCTTAGACCTTTACTTGTATTTCTCTCTTTTGGAGAGGAGTTTTTCCCATGAGGTTTTCTCATTTTCTCTTGTTGTGAGATATCTTTTACATTTGTACATGGGTACCTCATCTGACCTTAGTTGTCGAGACCCATCTTTGCTTTCATACATTTTTCCTTAGTTTTCTAGATTCTCCCTACGTTCATCTTAAGGGTGGGTGTTAGAGTAATAGGTTGCTTAATTAATTTAATCATATTGATTAATTAATTAAGTCACCTTTACTTTATTTCACTTAAGCTAAACTTAGGAATCTTTATTTTTGTATTATTAAATTAGTCATATTGTCTCGTTCATTGTGATCTTGAAACTTGTCACATGTTAATTTAATCATCTCCTAGGGTTCTCACTTTAGGGCTTTGATATCCTTTCTTAAGGATTGATCTCTTTGTAATTATTCAATCTTCTTGAGAAAATATTCTCGAGTAATGTATTTTCGCTTCATGTTTGCAGAGCACCATTCTTGTGTCTTTTGTTTTCGTTTGGTGACAGGTTATTTATTTGCAGGTGTTCATTGGGATCTGTGAGGTTGGACTATCAACTTCTACACTGATGTGATGCATAATTTTTTGTAATTTTTTTCAAGTAAATAATTAATTATGAATTTTTATTACAACTTTTAAAAAATATAAAAAGCTCATATGTTTGATCACCTTAACTTGGTCAAAAGTTCATGAATTTTTTATTTTTTTTTAATCCTATAGTATGCAAAGCATTGAATGTGACACATGTTTTGGATTCAAAAAATGTGAGACTGTTTGAAAGCTTATTTTTTTTCAATTACCCTATCAATCAAGAATTTTGTCATAATTCAAATAGAAAATGAATAAAATTATTTATTAAATTCAAAGTAAAACATAATTTATATTGGTGGAAAGCTGAGAATCTCTTTTAAAAACCCTTTTCATTTCATCAATTTTGGGTAAAAAAGAAGTCTTTAGTCACATACCCTACACATACCCATCATATCGCCACTTTTTAGCCCATCATGATCTAGCACATACCGAAAAGGGTTGACTCTCTTTTCACATCATGGGATGATAGTATTCTAAAGAGTTGGAAAGACATAGTTTTACCCTTCAAAGGAATTTTGCAACAAGCTCACAAGGAAAGGATTGATAGGAGTTTGGTTAAATGGAAACCCCCATCTCTAGGCTACTTTAAACTGAATTTTAATGGAGTGTCAAGAGGGAACCCATGTATTTTAGGTGCAAATGTGTGTATTTAGGATTCTTTTGGATAATTAAAGACAACCAAATCAATTACTTTACCTTCAAGCATGAATAATGTGGCAGAATCATTGGCACTCCTATATGGTTTAAAGCTTGCAAGGCATCTAGGTATAACTTCAATTCATGTGGAAGGTGATTTGTTAATGATTATAAATACATGTAAGAAAAGGTTGTGTCACAATTGGCATTTGAAATATATTCTAGAAAATGTTTGGTCATTGTTAGACAAGTTTCATTCTTTCCAAATTTCACATACATATCATGAAGGGAATAGGTTAGAAGATCACCTTGCAAATATGGGATGTTGAAAGAAAGAAGTGACCATTTCAGATGTTAGTATTGTTGAAAACTTTCCAATTTTAGCCGAGATTGTAGAAAAATAACATATGCAATGATATTTGATGGAGAAAAATATGGTTTTGGGTATGTGCAGGATCATCATGGAAAAAACATGCCCTTAAGTGGCAAAAAATTTAGAAAAATCAGAGTTAGGAAACTTGATGTAAAAATTTGAATAAGTTATCTATATTATTTCAAAAATATGTAAGAATAGAATCTCTAGCAAATTGAATGTAGTTTCTAAACTACTAGTTTTATTTTTTATTTTTAAAATCTATTTGGTAAAAATTTGAAATTTCAATGTAGTAGTACTTAAATTTTAGGGAAAAAATAAGAAGTAGGTGTCTGTCTGACCACTCGAACCACAATAAAATGATAATAATTTTTTATAATATTTTAGATATAAGTAGAGGACTCATGTATCAATTTGATGCATATTTTTTTGTAATTATTTTCCAAGTAAATAATTAATTATGAATATTTTATTACAACTTTTAAAAAATATAAAAAAATCATATGTCCGACCACCTTAACTTGGTCAAAACTTCATGAAATTCATTTTTATTTTAATCCTATAGTATGTGAAGCATAGAATGTGACACATGTTTTATATTCAAGAAATGTGATACTGTTTGAAAGCTATATATATTTTTCCATCAACCTATGAATCAGGACTTTAGTCGTAATTCAAATAGAAAATGAATAATAATTATTTATTAAATTCAAAGTAAAGCATAATTTATATTGGTGGAAAGCTGAGAATCTTCTTTAAAAAATATTTTTGTTTTATCAATTTTGGGTAAAAAAAAGTCATCAGCCACATACCCTACACATACCCATCATATCGCCACTTTTTGGCCCATCATGATCTTGCACATACCCTTTTTCAAAAAGCGCAATCATTTCAAGTGGTGACAATGGCACAAAAGGATAAAATGAGGCAAAATTATGCTTTAGTGTCACCAAACTTCAATGTGAACCAAACTTCAATCATTATCCCAACAAGTCTCTTCTACCTTATCCTTTTGTGAACCAAGTGAAGGAAGGATAAGGTAGAAGAGACTCCCATTTCCCAACAAGTCTAAAGGAAAATAAAGCTTCCTAGTTTGGAGCTTCAGAGAACAAAGGAGTTAGTCAAATTTCATTAAGTTTGATTGGGTTTCGAACTTCAATCTAATTGCTTATGTGTTGTAAAGAAGATCAAACTTTGGGATTTGTGTTTGTGGCTTGC
Source organism: Sequoia sempervirens (assembly GCA_007258455.2). Classification (NCBI taxonomy): domain Eukaryota; kingdom Viridiplantae; phylum Streptophyta; class Pinopsida; order Cupressales; family Cupressaceae; genus Sequoia; species Sequoia sempervirens. The sequence goes on from VDFB02017070.1 coordinate 15,764, forward strand.
AATGATTAAACAGTGTAAAGGGTACGATGGATCCTTGACCCTCGAGAAAGGGAAGCAGTAAGAAGGTTTTGTGAGTCGGTGATGAGGTTGTTGGCATTCACAAAAGTGGAGGAAGGATAAGGTAGAAGAGACTCTTGTTATTACTGTTTATTGTTTACCAAAAAAAAAGGAGTTTGGACCTTGGGCTTACCATTCATCATATACCAAAAATAAAGTAGTTAATCAAATTTCACTAAACTTGATCAGGTTTCAGACTTCAGTCTGATTTCTTACTTGTTGCAACGATGATCAAAATTTAGGCTTAGTGGTTGTGGCTTGCAATGATTATGTGGTTTAAAGGGTATGAGGAATCCCAAATCCCCATCCTCTAAAAAAGACTTAGTAGATGCATTGGAAAAGACTTAGCAGATTTGAAGGGTTTTGGCCTTCAAAATTTGGGTGAATTGCGTACCTTTGTATTCAAAGGAATGGGTATGGAGCATCTTCGAACCCAAAAGAGGTTTTTTTCATCTTGAGTTGAAGTTAAGGCTTCAACACTTAGAAATTTTTTGGGCATCATGAATCAAAGATATGTCTTGTGTCTTACCGAATGACGCTAAGCATATGGAGTATGAAGTAACCATGAACCTTGACCCCTGAAAAGCCATCAGTGTTCATGGGTCAAGATGGATGTTTGTGTCTTACCAAAAGGGATGTTTTCATTTTGGCATAGAGAATAAGGGATCCTCGATCCTTGACATCCAAAAGGAAAGATGGAAGCTACACACCATCCTGTCGAATGAAGGTATTGATTTTATTTGACCTCGTGGTCTTGCATGACTTTGACACGTGGCCTAGATGAATAGGTTGAAGACTTATGGAATATGAGGATAAATAATGAGATACATGGCATATGTTTATTTACGGGATTTTGAAACTAGGCCCTCTTGGGCACTTTAGTAATTACTTACTATTATTATTAATATAATATATAGGCTATTGGCCTTTTGCTAAAAAAAATACATTATAAATATATAAAAAATCAATTCATAATTTTCTTCACTCCTTTGTTAGTGTTCTTTAACACTACATTCACCTCTTGGATTCTTTCCATCTGCTCCCTATCAAATTTTCTTCTACATACATTTATTCTTTCTCTTTATTATGCTACAACCTCCTTTTGTCTTTCTTAGCATTAATTGTTCATGAATTGCTAATTTAAATTGGCTTGACCCCTGTTTTAAATCATTTTATTCACTTTATAATGGTCATGTCTTGGAGATTTAAACTCTACAATTATTATTTTCCTTGTCCCAACTTCTATTTCCCTTTAATCAACATTTCTCACCATTCAGATTTGGTATCACACTCTCCTTCATTAGTGTTGGCCTTTTCCCTATATGGCTGCATGGATTTTATTTGTTTCTCATTCCTGCTTAATCCTCTTCATGGGTGCAACTCTATCTTCTCCTTCCATTGTGCTAGTTATTCACTTCATGCTTTTCGTGAACCAATCGACTCCCTATCTTTAAATGAGGCATGATATGCTATCTCTCCTTTTGTGTTGATTTCCATCTGTAATTTTGCTTCTTAACAATGGACACTTTTCCTTTTATGTGGCACATTTAAACACTTCTCTTTCCATGTCTCCTCTATGTCACCCCCCCATTTTCATATATGGCATGCCAGTTTTTAATCCTCTCTCCCCTGTTCTTTTCTTTTTTCATCTCTAAAAAATTTTCCTCTTCCCATGCTAGCCATGACCCCCTATTTTCCTTTTGGCATTGAATCATTCAAATTTTATTCTTTGTATCAGTTGTGAAACCTTGTCTCTTTCCCTTCTATGTCAACATGACCTATCATTTCCTATCTTTCCCATTCCCATTATCACATTCCTCACACATTCCCATCAATCTCCTTCTCTTTGGCTTCATTCTATTCTATCTAGCAAGGTCCTCCTTTTTACACATTTTTTAACCCAACAAATTGAACAAATAAATGGTGACCCCAATGCTAATGTCAATCTCCATGAACTAGATGGAAGTTATTTCAACTAAACCAAATATCATTTAATTTCTTCCATAATCAACAATCAAAATCAAGTTGAACAATAATTCAAAAATGAAAAGACAAACTAAAAAAAAAATACAAATGAAATTTTTTTTGGTCAATGTTGATGTAATCACATGAATTTTCACCCTTTCCAAATTACACATTTACATACCTCCTACCTTAGATGAATAAACCTGATAATGCAATTCCACACTCTTCACCTATTTTACATCCACTTAGCAGCTTGTTTTCATGTTAGTGGGGGATATTCTATTTGGGATGCTAGTACGATGTGTAGACGTTTATGCGGCACATTACCATCCTAACAAGGTTCCCACATCCATAATTTGTAGACGTGTTACACTCCTCCATTGGACACAAAGTGTAACATCTCTTGCTCCTTCAAACAAATTTGAATGGCTCTTTTGCCTCCTTTTTTTACCTTCAAATGAATCTCTTCCATTCTTTCACTCTACTTGAATGATCTTCACACTTGGGACAAATTTTACAATCTTCTCACAACAATCCCAAGTTCAACCACCTCCATTGAAGCTACAAGTTGGTATTTGGTTGGCTCACTCTCTTCATTGTTGTGGCAACGTCAATCTTTGATAGCTTGCAAGCTTTCTCCTTCTCCCATTTTCCTTGAGCATACATGGTTGAAGGTGATATCGATCCATTTTCCTTTTCTCTTGGATTACTGTTTTAATATTGTAGCATATTCTTTTTCAATGTATTTCTTGGTATTATTTATTTTCTCAAAAAATTTCTATAGTGGTTGTCTGTGGAGGTGTCTTGCATATTGTGATGCTTTATGTAGTTCTTTCCCTCATGTCTGCAAAGGTTATGGGATTGTGCATTGTGATGCTTTATGAGCTTCACAACTCAATCTATAAATTTTGGATACGTAGTTGGAAGGAGTGTCTGGCATTCAAAGATGGACTTCTCAAGGGTCACTATGGCTCTTTCCTTGCAAGAGATGGTATCTATGGTAGAGACAAGTTTCTTTGATGAAACCAATCGTGTCCCTACTGCTCATGTTTCTCCTACAACTCCACCTTTAAATGAGGATGAAGCTATCACTATTCTCACAAAGCACCTCCTAGATTTAGATAGGATGCTATTAGATTGAGTGGGAACCATTTGGGGAAAGATCATAATACAAATAGGGCTGCTAGAGTTGTTAATGAAATCTAATATATGCTAGAAAAGGATCAAAAAAGCATAGAGTTTCTTTGTGGCCTGATTAACTTAACAAAAGCATATGTCCCTTTATACAACCCTAGGTCAAGTATTACCCAAGGTCATGTGCTTGATGCTTATGAAATACATATTGGTGTCACGATGCCTATGCCATTAGTATGCATGGTTGAGACAAGCCCTTCTATTAACATCTCCACTCCTACTCTACCTCATACTGTCAAAGTGATGAGAATACCCCTAAGATTCTATGTCCTTCCTCCTCAGGGAAATGTTGGCTTTGGTGGTGGGATTTCTAGTGGAATGGGGGCTGGTGGTTCTGGTATATCTAGTGATCTTGGTAGCTTCACTGATGGCTCTAGTGGTGGTCATGGTGATGGATTTGACAGAGGCTATGGTGGTGGCTCCTGTGGTGGCTCTAGTGATGGATCTGGAAGTGGTTTCAATGGTGGTTCTGGTGGTGGTTCCATTGGTCCTATGTCTTCATCTAACCCTATTTTGAATGCCCTACTACAAAATATGGGTCATATGCAAAACCAGTTGGTGAGTCTATCCCAAGCCTCTGCACTATCGGTCTTCCAATCTTTCTTCCAACATAGCCCTTTGTTGGTGGAATTCCTAAACACTTCCATCCCTCAGGGGATGGAGATTCCTAAGTTTAAGAAGTTTAGTGGTAAAGGAGATCAACAAACACATGTGTTAGCCTTCAACACAATGTGTACAAAATTCTTTCACCACAATGCCTTGATGGCCAAATTATTTCCTCTATCTCTCAAGCACATAGTACTAGAGTGGTACTATTCCTTTCCTAAAAAATCCAAATTATCATTTGATCAACTTGTTAAGTAGTTTCTTTGGTAGTTCTAGGCTAAAATCAAGCTGAACATGGCCTTTTTCAGACCTTGTCCGATGTAAGCAGGGAGAGCATGAGAAGATTATTGATTTCATTGCTTGATATAAATCACTCTTTTCATAGATTTCTTACCTTCTACCCAACTCAAACATGCAAAAGGTGTTCATCAGAAACCTATAGAGACCTTGGTAAGATAAGTTTTCCTTGATGAAGTATCATTCCTTTTTGCATCTTTATACAACATTGTGGGAATATCAGTAGATAGTTGCTCACTTCAGGGGATCTTCCTTGTGCTCTCTTCTAGAGGGAAGATCTATTATGTTTATTTTAGGCAAAGGAAAATTTGTTATAAATGTAGTCACCATATCTAGTGACAAAAGCCTCAAGTGAAACAAATAGTTCATGAAGTTGTTTGAATCTTACTCTTCTATTTTGAAGAAACAATTGAAGGATAAGGTTATAACCTTCTATGATCCTTGACTTCTTAGAGAGCCTTACCTTGACTAGTACGATGGAAATGTGTTCTTCCAATACCATTGTGTCCATGAGCATGATACCAAACATTGTATGTTCCTACATCATAAGATACAAGATTGCATCAACGATGATACCATTGCCTTGATGGTAAAAGGTAGAATACAAACAAGTCTATGGCTATGGAAAATAATGAATTGCAGAATTATATGGACCCATTTCTATCTCACTACAAATTTGATCACTAACCCTTCTGATGATTCTCTTGAGGCCTCAAAGTATGTATATATGGTTCCATTTAATCACATTCCTCCCCCTCAACTTACAACTAGTTCACCAGATATAAATTTTACATTGTAGGATCTACCTATGAATAAGAAGCCTTCTCATCTATATATTCCCACTCGCATCAATGGAAACATTGTGATAGGAGTCCTTGTGGATCCCATGAGTCGCATGAACACTATTATGGAGGAGACTCTTTTGCTAAACTGTCTACAAAGGGAAGAGTATGAAAAAAAGAAAACCACAATATGTACCCATGATGGTCTCTCTCTTGCTCCTTATGGTTCTATAACTCTTTCTATCCTAGTGGGACCTAGGGTTGTGAATGCTACATTTGATGTCATTTTAGAATTTTACTTGTTCAGAGTGAAGCTAGGCATCCCATGGAATTTTTCCATGAACGGAATTACTTTTGTTATCTATAAGTGTCTAAAATTATCTCACGATGGTGTAGTGCATGTCGTGCATGAAACTAATATCAATTGATGGTATTGTATGGGGGTTATTTGCGAGATCATTTTTTGCATGCCTCAATAGGTTTTCTTCCTCAAATAATGGACCTCCTTTATCAAATTTATGTTAAGTATAAGAATGACCTACCCTATAGTGTAGTAGCAAGATACATCTTCCTCCTCTTAATAGTGGAAGGGGAAGTCTGCTCGCGCTCAAGAGACTTCTTCTTCCTCTACAATTCCATCTTCTTTTTCCTCTCGTCTTGCTACGATGCCCTCAAATTTTTCTCCCATGCATCTCATGGGGAGTCTGATGGGTCCTGCTTGGCAGAAGGCCAAGCATCAGGTGTTTGACCTTCCTATCTTACCCATGGTGCCTCGACTTGTCATTTATGGTAAGGGGAAGGGTCCTCATGGAATCACCTCTATGTCTAAGCCTCCAAGACCTCCTACTACTCCTTCACCTAAGGTGGTGAATGGGAAGAGGCCCAAAGTTAAGGTACTTGAGCCTCCTTCTTTGTCAGTTGTTATTTCAATCCTTGCATCTCTTCCTCCTATTTCTATCCAAGATTCACTCCCTCCACTAGAAATGGCTATGATGGATACTCACATGGAATAAAAAGAGCCTCTCATTCCTCCTCAAGATGTAGCTTCTAGCTCTTAGATTCAAAGAAACCACGTCAAGTGCATGAGTGTAAGCATTCGAGGAAGGATTTGGCTATTGAGTAGACTACTCTATAGAAAGAAAAGGAGGATCTGATAGCTCTTGTTTCAGTGTCTCCTACTTTTTCCTCCTCTTCTATCACTTCTACTTTTGTTCCCATCACCTCGTTTTTTCTTCTAGATGCCCCTACAAGTGTGGATGACCCTCACCCTAAAAGGGTACAAGTGTTCATCACTCCCTCAGCTGAGTTTCCTCTCTTTATTTCCCTTCTAAACATGCCACCTTTTCTTAAGCCCATAGATATGTTAAAAATGTCAGTGGTATCTATTGCAATTTTGTCCTCTTCTTCCTCACCTTCTGCTTCTTATGTGGGAATCTCACATCCACCAATGAAGCGCAAGTTGGAGGATGACCCTGCTTCTAATGGGGGTTGGAAGAGAGAATCACCTTCTTCAAAAATTGGTTCTACTTTGTTTTGTGTCATCCTAGTGATCGAGGCTACCCCAACATTCCTTGATTTTTTTAGTGCCCTTGAGTCTTTCGGTAAGGTCGGTAGTGGATCTCAAGTGCCTCATTCTTCACCCACCTAGTTGACACATGGAACTCCCATAAAATGCATGTTTAACTTAGTGGATGATGTCCCAACTCTATCAAATGTTTTTTGTAAAGCTAATAATGTTTACCTCATAGGAGTTGAGTGAAGAAGACCTTGAGGGACCCTCTCTTCCTTAGCTCTTGTTGTAGGAGAGTCAGAGGGTTCTCCCCTTGCAAGCTCATTCGTCCTATTCCTATAATGATCTATATTGGGAGAATGATGACCTCTTGGTTGATGACGACTAGGAGGGTACCTCTTCTTTATCTGTAGATTAGATTTGTGTGTGTTTCATGCTCCTCCTATACTTCTTTTATGTGTTCCTAGAGGACCCTTTTCACCCTTGTAGGTGCTTGCATACATGATTTTTTTGTGTTGTAAACTTCTTCTATTTCTTACATCATTCCTCTATTTGTTGCGCCTTGATTTTTGAAAATTAGGGATGATGCAAAGTGTTGGGGGAATTTAGGCCTCCCTTCCATGTTGACCCCTTTTTTTTTCATGTAACCTTCTTCATGATCCAATATGGTAGGGGATTGATGACACTTCATATATATTATTATATTATATTTATCTTTCTATATCTATGAGCAGTTCTAGCCCCAAAATATCAAATCCCCCTATCTCTTGATTTCTTTGTCTTTGCTTATGTTTCCTTTTCACCTTTCTCTCTTCTTTTCTTGCTTTGTGATGTTGTGGTGCCTATTTGTTGTCCCTCGCATGTGCGAAAATATTTCCATGACTACATCTCATCATGTATCATGGGCCACAACATCACTTTCTTCTCTCCCGTTAGGATCTCATGTGCCTTTGTGTTTAGCACACACCATCCTAAGTGGGGGCTATCATACTAATTCAATTCTCAAAAAGGTGTATTTGATGGCCAATGAGTCCCTCGTTGAAAATCCTTTTTCTTTTTTTTTTAAGTTATTCTTCAACAAGGAGCCCTAGCAAAATTTTTCTTTTGAAATGAATTCATAGAGAAAGAATTCTAAAAATTTTCCTTCGAGAAGGGAGTACTTTTTCTTATGAATAAGTCTAAAAACTTTCCCTTGCAAGGGATTATTCTTCCTTTCAAATTCCTTGATGAAAGATATATTTTAGAAGGATTCCTTAATACTGGATTCATTTTCAAAAAATATCTTTTCCTTTCAAACAAAACGTCCCTTGAGTGGACCCCTTTCTTTTGAAGGGTTCTCGAGGGATACCTTTGAAATCCTCTCCTTCAATTGTTGATTGTCTATGTTATTTTTTGTCTATTTATGTGGATTTTTATTATCTCATGTATGTTTTTTCTATGGATTAACATATTGCTTTGTAGGATTGAGCACTTGTGAAGATGCTTTTTCAATCAATCTTGGAGGACCAAGCACCTCGAGCTTTCCTTGCAAGACCGAGCACCTATAAGGTCCTATCAGACTGTGTGGAGCCCTTCACATCTTGCCTACCTCATGACCAAGCACCTGCGGTGCCTCCTTTATAGGATCAAGCACCTATAGATCATTTTTTTCACTTTCCATAGGTTTGAGGGCTTGTGACACATTTTTTCAACTCTACTCATGATTGAGTACCCATGGAGCCATCTCCTATTCCTATGCATTCGAGTGTGTTAGATTATGGTATGCTTCCTTGATGGTTTGAGTATATATTTCTTAGCTTTCAGTATACTTTATTGTGCATTCACTAACACTTATGCTTGCTATAGTGGGGGAAAAATATAATGGCATGAATTTTCAGCCCTTGTAAATATCGTATTTATATACCTCCTACCTTAGGGGATTAAACCTAATGATACAATTCTACGCTCTTCACACATTTTCCATTCACTTGGTAGCCTGTTTTCATGTCAATGGGGGATATTCTATCTAGGATGATAGTGTGACATGTAGAAATTTGTGTGTAGCACTACCATCCTTATAGGATTATCTCCTATGGAATCTATAGAGGCATTACACTCTTGGGTTGATGCAAGAAGTTGGGTCCACAAAAAGCTTAAAAAGTGGAAGTGTTTTTGCTTTTTTTTAGAATTTGTCACACTTGGACTGAAAATTTGAGGCACTTACACTATGAATCTTGAAAAAAGTCAATACTATACAATGTAGCATTTTGAATCTAGTTTCCAAATATGCAATTTATTCAAATACCCAGATTATAGAAATTAATTTTTTATAGGGATGGATAAAAACCACTTTTTAAAAGTCCCTCTTTTTTTACCATACCATGCATGTGTACGGACACCACTTTTTGACCCAAATAAAAGTATCTTGC